>JAFIRS010003100.1:0-155956 GCA_018342105.1 Gonioctena quinquepunctata | reverse complement strand
TCGTTTTTTAATTTAACCTCTATATTTCATTGCATCATTGCATGGAACTTTTAAGATTTTTTCGTCGATAAGGGTTTAAGGGTATTTTGTTTGCGGTTTGTTAAAAAAGGGAATGTTGAGGTTTTTTAAAAAAAAGGAATCAGTGGCCCGTTTTTTAACACCCTTTAAACCTTCAATAATTGTACTATAATTTTTGTTTTAAATTTCACTCGAAAAAAAATCAGGAATATGGTTGTATTGGCGAAGCTGACAAACCCTTCGTTAGAAACCCCAGAATCTCCAAAAAAAATACCCGGGCAAAACTTCGGGTTTTTTCATTAAAAAGTTAAGAGATCGGTATTGCTGGGCGCACATTTGAAAAACTCATTTGAAGGAAAAAAGTTTTTCAATTTTTTTGCAAAATTTTTTTAGTTTTGGACAGCATGGTATCTGAAGTAATTATGATTATTTTAAAAAAATGTTACCCCTTTTGGAATGTTCGAATTGAAATAAAACCAAAAAAAAACATTTTTTTAAATTTCATCTAAAACAAAAAAATTTTTTGGGGAAAATGTTTTATTGTTGTAATTTTTTAAAAAGAGCAGAAATTCTTTTTAAATTATAAGTTGGTGAGAAAATTTGATTGTCTTTTATTCAGTAAATACGAACCTTATCACCTAATATACATCCGGGGGCCCATTACTGGGGGTAATCCCCTCCCCTTAAGGGAAAAGATAAAATGTTTAGAAAAAAAAGTTAAATGGCACTTTGTTGCTTTTTCAAAATTTTGGAATATACAGAGTTTCCCCTCGAAGGGGGCAATATAAATCATCTTTTTTTAAAGGGCCCCCCTGAATTTTTTTTGGTTCACGGGGAAATTTTTAATAAAATTTCTTTTCTCAAAAATTTTGGGGTTTCAAGTTATTTGAAAGTGAAAATCTTGGAAAAAAACGAACCACAAATGCCATCAAAAAAAATGTGGAAAAAATTTTTAAGCAGAATTATTTGGGGCAGCAACACCAAGGTAATAAATGTCTATGGATAAAATTTACATTTCTCAAACGGACTTTTTAACAGGGCATTAATTTGAAACTTCGATTTAAACTTTTTTTTTTAAAAAAACCCCCAGTATGTTATGTCACCTTTTGAAGAACTCTTCAATCCTAAATTTTTTGTTGATAGCACCCCCCAAAAATTGACAGATTTTGTAAAATTTCAATTCAATTTTAATTTTTAAAATTCTCTTTTTATTTACGTAAAACCAGCTGGGTTTTTTCCTTATTCTTTTAAAGGGGAAATTTTAAAAAATTCAATTCAACAAAACTGAAAATCGGTTGGGAAAAGTCGGAAAACATTTTTTCGTTAATATTTAGGGCCGTCCCCGTTTTAGAAACGTTTTTAATCATTCTATCTCCAGTTGTGGGTTAAAGCCTAGCGCTGGGGAAATTTTTTTTTGAGAGATATTGGGGGAAACCGAAAAACTGAGACCTCGTTAATCCTTTGGCTCCCAAGTTCCGACTTCGGGGCTCCCGTTCAAAAAGGGGGACAGCTTAAACGGCAAAACTTTTTTTTTTTTTTTTTTTTGGTAAAAATTGAAAAAAAAAAAAAAAATATTAGAAATTCATAACAACTGTCAAATACCACCCGGGTCTTCCCAAAAAATAAAGATTCGGTTTTGAAATTCTTCATTAACTCGCCTCAACATTTACTGGAATATTTTGGAAAAAGTCCTAATTCATTTTTTTTATCCTCCTTTGTGATGGGGGGGGGGGTTCTAAAAAATTGATCTTTAACGTACCCCCATCAAAAAAATCCATTCTTTCAAATCTGGTGAGCAGGTGGCCCCGAAAAAGGGCCTCCTCACCCATCCATCTTCGGGGCAGGTTAAAAATTTTTAACGGAACAGGGGGTGAACAGGTGCTCCCTCTTAAAACCCTTCTTCGTTTTTTTTGATAGTTGATTATTTAATTGTGGCTGGTTTTAAAAAAAAAAAGAATGAATCAAGCCATTAACCTTCCCCCAAAAAAAATTTTAAAAATGAAATTTCCAATTTTCCACCCCTACATTGAGGGGCCACTTTGTCTGACTGGTGGTTTAAAAAAGGGGTTTCTGTTAATAATTGGAAAATGTTTATTTCCAAACCCATTTTTAAAATTTGCTTTTTGGGAAAAAAAACATAATTAAAAAAAATCTCTTCTTTTAAAAATGTTTGGGCCCTTACAAAATGTTACTTTTCTCAAAACATCATCTAATAACTTTTGTAACAAAAAACGGATGAAACTTTTTTTGTTTAAAATTTTTGTATGACAGTCCGGCTTTTCAGTTTTTTGGATATTTCTCTATGGGATATGAGGATCTTTTTAATTTCCCAGAGGACAGTCATTTCAGTTTTTCAGTTAATGCATTTTTGGGTTTTTCTATTTTTTTTTACGACTTTTGCAAAATCGAAGAAGCAATTTTAAAAAACCCTTTTTTTCGGGGTTTTGCCTTCTGGATATCGTTCATTTGTGGTCGCTAATAAACGTTTTATCCCTTTGGACAAAAATACCGAAAATTTTCGGTGGAGAAATTAATTTAAATGCTTCTTATTATAAACGTAGTAAAAAAAAATTTATGAAAAATTTTTTTTCATGCCAAACTTATCGATCATTGAATTCAAATTCATGCCCTTAAAAGTTTCATTGCGCATGGCCAAAACACCCGCCTTCAAAGGGGGGGTTTTTTGGAATTTAACCGTTCAAGAAAAATTGTATTAGCCGTAATTTTTTTTGGGGGTACCCCGGGCATCACCTATGGAAAACTGTTGCTTAAATTTTTTGAAATAAAAGTGATAAACCCCCGTTTTATGAAATAAAATAAAATTAAATTTACAAAATCTGTCAATTTTGGGGGCTAAGTCAATTAAAAAATTGAAAGGGAAAGGGGTTCTTCAAATGGTACAAATCGGGGTTTTTTAAAAAAAACCGGTTTTTTTATTTGGTTTCAAGCCTTTTATAAAATGCCGTTTGAGAAATGAATTTTTTTAGTCCATCCACATTTCATCTCCCTTGGGTTCATGTCTAAAAATAATTCTTTTTTATCCTTGGGGATTTGTGGTGGCTGTTTTTTTTTCTTTCCAAAATTTGAAAAACCCCCCAAATTTTTTGAAAACAGAAAACCTCCTTTTTTTTTCTTAAGGGGAAAAAAAATTTGGGGGGGGCCATTTAAAAATGATTTTTTCCCCCCTTCCCCAAGGAAATCTTTTATTCCCCAAAATTTTTTTTTTTTAAAAAAAGCAACCCCAAATAAACCATTTAATTTTATCTGAACATTCCTCATCCCTCTTATAGGCGGATACTGTACTTCCCACACTAATGGGACCCTAAAAGTCATTTTTTTTTCCATATTATGAATAATCTTCGGTTTTTTGGGAAAAAACTTTTTTTTTTTCTTCTCAACTCTCTTTGAAGGTTTTTTTTCCCTTATTTGGGCACAGACAAAAGGAAGTTTTTTGGGGGAACTTTTATTTTTTCTTAAAGAGCCAAGAGCCCGTCGTCTTTAAGACTCCAAACCCCAGTTTTAAACTAAACGTTACGTTTATTTTTCCGGAAAATGATAAAACTATTCCATTGCAACGGGAACGTGTTGCCCAAGAGTCACATCGGGTACCCAACAATGATGATTTGAACTTGAATCACAATTTTTTTTCCTTTTTGGGGGCGAAAAATCAACTGAACACCACCGGAAAAACCCGAATTTCATTAAATGTCAACAATCACAAGAGATTAAATTTTTAAGGATAAAGGCTAAAATCATATAAACACTAATGACTATATATGTATAGTTTCAAAAATTGATACCGGGGATCCGTTATTTTAATTTCAATGGCCTTTGGACGTTGGAGACCGATGATGACAAGTCAGCACCATTCATCTTTGGCAACGATCTAATATGTTTATTAGTAGGTGGACTCATTTTTATTTGTAGTTTTAGCTTATTTTTTAATTATCGATAGATAATAATTGTCCAAAAGAGGGAAGTTTTTTTTAGATTGAAAAGTTTAAAAAAAAATTAATTTTACTATAGATAATATCTATAGTGAAAATATAATTTTTTTTAAAGATTTAAATCCGGGGATAAAAAGGTGTTCTTATACCCAAAGTTTTCGGGGCAATGAGGAAAAAACTTGCTACAGGAAAAAAATTCACTTAGTCACTAGGGGGAAAGGATATTTACAAAGAAGTGAAAAGTTAATGTTGGGAAAATAAGTTCCACCTTTTTATCTGTATCTACGAATTTAATGGTAATGATTTTGCTAATGGAGTTGATTTAAATGAATGGGGTGCTAGAGGAGGATAGATAGATAGATAGATAAAGTTAGATAGTTTATTTCACCACGTTACATAAAAAAAAAGTTTGTAGCAAGTCAAAAATAAAAAATAATAAAATAGCATGAATAAAATTAATAAAAAAGGAAAAAAGTAATGATTTGAAAAATTTAAAAAAATTTTAAAAGATCAGATTAAAATTAAAATAGTATAAAACAAGCAAGAAACACAACACACAATACAAAAATAAAAACATAGATGAATTATAAACTTTAAAGTTCACGTATTCTTTGACAGAATAGAAATTTTTTTTTTTTTTTTGAATTTGGACACCCCTAAAATTTTAAAATTATCGGGAAAAAAAGTTGTGGGGGTTGAAATCCAGAGTATTTTTTTGGGGGATTTACAAAAAACGATGGGGGGTTTTCCCCAAATTTTGTTACAATGTCTGGTATCATAGTCATGAAGGCTGATTGCTTAATTAATGAAGTTTTTTTTTTTATGAATTTCTATGAGAACGTTGAAAAAAAAATAATGTGGGTAAGGGTTTTAACTAAATTTTAAAAAAAAAAAGGTTGACAATGATCTCTATAACCAAATTTGTTATTATTCTGAGGGGCCTGAATTTTAAAAAAATTTTTTAAACCCCCCATTTAAAAGTTGCCCCAGAGTATAACACCATAGCTAATGCAAGAATGGAAGAGGGAGAAATATGTTATTTTCAATGTATCGAAAGGGGTTATTTTTTTCAGCTGACTAAAAAAAAAGTGTTCTTGATTTTTTTTTTGCTAATTGGTTAAAATCGTAGCCAAAAGTGAGGCCCCTTATCGACAAAAACCCCAAGTAATTTAACGTTTTTCAATTTGATGTAGCGGCTCTTTTTGGGGTTTTGAGTCGATTTGTAAAAAAACCCAAATTTTTTCTCCTTTCCCCTTTTTCGACTTTTTTTTGATATTCGGGGAAAATTAATCGTTTTTTTGCCAGGAAAAAAGTAGTTTCATCGGAAAAAAAAACAGATTTATATGGATGCATGAAGCTACTGATGTCTTTAAAAGAAATTTAAAAAATTTTAAAAATTGGTCCCAATTTTTGCCCCGGGGAACAATTTTCCCCAACAATTTTAAAAATTTGGGGCAATTATTGCTACTGACTGCTTGATATCTATTCGAAAAATAGGTTTTTTATGAGGGATAGAGATACCCCCTGATGCCATGATAATATAGTTTCCCCAAAAATTGTCGGAGACGCAGTAAAACCCCCCTTGGAGGGTCGAAGGGGCGTAATAGCTGTGTGATTACCTACCTTGTGGGTTTTTCAACAACTTCACTCCCAAAATTGAGAACTGCCTCTGCGTAGAGCGGTCCCAAAAAACCAAAGGGGGGATTCTTGAATAATTTTTTTTTTTCAAAATATGCGTAAAGACGTAGTTTAATAATAATCTCAATTATTTTGCAAAAAAAGGATATTATTGAAATGGGGATAATTGTTAACAAGGGGAAATTTATTTTTAAATAAGGGAACAATTTTTTATAGCTTAAATGATCGGGGAAAAAAACCCCTTTTTGTTTAAAAATTTTTAAAAAAGGAAAGGGCCCCAAAAAAATTTTTGGAAATTTTTAAAATTTTCCTTTTGGGGGTTAGGGGGTCTACTTTAAAAATATTTTTTGTTTTTGTCCTTACAGGGCCCAGAAAAAGTGGGGGGGAAATTTGAAATTTTTGGTAAAATAAAAGAGTTTTGAAAATTTCACCCCAAAAAAAAAGTTTGAAATTTCCCGGAGTTATGGGGGGTTCTATTATTTTTTTTTTTTTTCCAAAATGTATTATTTGCCAACATGCTTTCCCCTTTTTCCCGAAAAAGGATATAATTGTCATAAGCAATTTTTTTAAATTTTTTCCCGGGGAATAAATTTTTTTTTCTTATATCGGCTACAAGTTTGGGTTTTACAAAAAACTTTCTCATACTTTTGGGGGTTCATCTATTCCCAAGCGGGGGGCCTTTTTCCCTTTTTTGAGTTGTATTTTTTTATTGGAAATTTTTTTTTTTGCCCCAAAACACTATGGATTTACAAAGATGGGAAGATAGAATTTCAACATCAATAATTGTTTTGTTAAACCCCCCCCTCTACATTTGTTTGAGCTTTTTTTAGCTTCATTAATCCATTTTGGGGTTATTTTGAAATCGTTTTTTCATTTGGCTCCCCTTTTTCCCCCGATTATAATATACTGGGCGCGATGATCGGACAAGAAAAGGGTTTAAAACTCCGCTTTTTATTTGCTTTTTCCCCAAAATTGGAAAATTTTTTACCCCATACAGCAAAAATGAAGTAGCTGTGATTCTTGTATGTTCATAAAATTTTTAAACCAAACCAAATGATAAAATTAGGTCTTGAAAAAACTTTTAAAGCATTGGGGGTTTACTTGGGATTAACCACATGGTTAAAAAGGGTTTTTTTTTAAATTTCGAAAAAAAGTATCAAATTCCCTTTCCCAACCCCCATACAGCTATAACAGAATTTTTTTTTTTTCAACAACCGCCAAAAATTGGAATTCAGTTCACTTTGGGGTTGTTGAAAATTTTAAAGGGCTTTATTTTTAAACAATTTCTAGTAAAAAAAAGCACACCCCCCTTTTTTGTAATAGTTTTCTGCAAAAAAAAATTTTCGAGAAAATATCCATAAGGTTTTTTTATATTTTTGAGATTTTACTCTCTGCCAATGTTCGGAAATGCATCCCATATCAAAGTGACAATCATACAAAGGGTTTGAAGTATCTCAATTTTGTTAGATATACATTGAATGTTTTAAAAAAAACACTCACCAACCCATCGCGATTACAAGTTTAAAATATTTTCAAAAAAAGTTTGTTCATACCATGTCACTTTTTGGGAATGAACAAGGATTTTCTGTTGAGACACTGATTTTCCAAATTTTTTAAATCTGAATCGTCTGATTGCCGCACCTTTTGCCATATATCTGGATGGTACGTCATTCAATTTATCCATAGGAAAGACACTTTTATGTTGATGCACGATCAGTTCTATTCCTTTTTTCCCGGGGCAAGGGGTCAGTTTCCTTAAGCGCTGCTAGGACGTTTGAATCATGTCGGCCCCAATCCGTGAGACATGAAATGTCCTGTTCCAAACGTTTTGAACAGTTCTTGTTACTCCCAAAATTTATTGGGTATATATTTGTGTTTATTGTTTTTTATTTTTGGGGTCCATTTGGAGTCTCCACTTGCGTTTTTTTTCTTTGACTTGTCATGTTTTGCCTGTGTTGTCTCTATTGTTCTTTTTGGCCGCACTGAAAGTTTTTTGTGGTATCGCCTCGGACTTTTTTGCAAGACTAGATTCTGGTTTGGGAGAATTTGTGGGTTCAAGTCGTTGTCGATAGATGCCGTTATGGGAAAATTTTTATCCCTATTATTAAATTGCCAAAAGTAAAATGAGACCTTGCTCGGTTTTTTTTTCCAAAGGAATGTCAGTTTACTTACAACAACCCTTTTTTAAAGCACTGGGGTTTTTTTCGTTGTTCACAATGGGTGCGGGATTTTATTCTCCCGGGGGTTGTGGAGTTTATCAACATCATCATTTGCCTTGTTTCACCATCACCCGCCAAATTTACTGACGAAGTTAATTCATTTGCGCATTATTCCGTCGCTGGTAATTTGAAAGTCAAAATTATGCCTATGAGTTCTTTTTTCTTTAGTTTATTTAGCTCCGTTGGTGGGAAGCGATTTCACTTGTTGCCGCCATGATCGCTCCGACTGATTATAATATTTTAACAAAAGTCTTTTTTTTCGATGAAACAATGTTTTAAGAACAACTGGTCTATCCGGTCTAAAATCCTATGAATGGGAAATCCATCATTGATTGGAAATGTTGATAACCAAAAAGATGGTCGTTTCCCCAATTTGGGGAGGAATTATTGGAAATCACATCATTGGACCCTACTTTTTCAACAATGTGTGTGAAGGTTATTTTATATTTTTTCCGCGAACATCATTCAAGGATGTTAGAAGGGTGGTTTAAAAACCGGAAGGGAATGTGGTTTACAACACGATGGAGCAGTGCATAACCATCATCACCAGAGTGAGTTCTGGCAGGAAAATCCTATAGTTCTGGAAACAGAGGGGAAAGTTGAGGAAATGATCAAGGAAATAATCAAATAGCCAACGGTACTCTCTTTATAAAGAAAATGCAGATAATCAAGAGCAGCAAACACAGCATTGAAGAATTCCACCAGCTCCACAAAAGTGACTTCATTATATGCGCCAAACCAAAGAAGATGTAACGTTTACGTGGAATGGTTCTTTGATTTTGTTTTTGTTGGCGCCAACTAGGCTCAGTCTTTGGTCTGTTAATGAGTAAATAATGCACACTGCCACTTTGTACTTATAACAGTTATAATGTTATTTTTGATCTAGGACACAATCTTTTGTGGTGGTTCAGACACACATAACCCGGGAACCCCCTTTTTTTATAATTCTTGCGCGCTATTTTTTCCAGGGTTGCCAGTTACACAATATTCTACAACACTCCCCCCTTTCAGAAGTGTCGCAACCACAACTCAAAACAAATAAAATATCATCAAAATTCATCCAATATAACAATATGGATAGGAAAGGAATCAAAAATATTCACAAAATACATAAATTCATAACTGTAAAAAGGAAGGGAATACAACAACAAAACAAAAAAAAAGGTTCTGAACACAATTAGTCAGTCACACATTGCATAAGTGTTTTTAAGTCTAGGTCGTTTCTTCACTGCCGTCGACATTTTTCTTCTAGGTGACGAAAAAGAAATAGCAGTTGAACTGGTAGCCTCAGGAACAATATAACAATTCCATTTTTTGTCAATATCGAAATTGGGCATTGTCCTTTATGGTGTCTACTAGTAAACTTGCATCAATGGTACATTCGGCCTCATCTGAAGTCGACTCCCTTGAACAAACACCATTTTCTAAGAGCTGATCATTAGAATGGACACAACTTCGTCGATTCGTGGTCGGAACTTCCAGCTGCCGAGTAGGGTACCCAATTTTCCAAATCGGTGATCCGTTTTGAAGGAACTATATCTCAAAGTCTTCTAGCCGCACTTGGCTCAACTAACGACGAGTTTAATCGGTCTTGATTATGAAATGATGTCAAGGGGTCGAAAGGGTGGCCATTTCAGGTCCTCAACCTTCGCTCCTATCATCTCCATCATTCAGATTTAACAATAAAGGAATATCATTTCCAACTGGGGCAGGTCGTAAGTCATCGGCATGGACAATGATAATATGACCATCACGGGAGATGCTATACGTAACATCACCTTTGGATTTAATTCAACAGATACGGTTTGTGGATCCCCACATTTTTCCAAATGCAAATAAAATACTAGGTGTCTGCCATTGGTTTATCCATCATTTCATAATTGTCAATTGAAATCAAACAGGTACTACGTTTTTTTTTCTTTTTTTTACCAACCACATGTTTGACCATTACACTAAGGTTACAAAATTGTTGTTAGAACTTCGTAACAGTTTCTATTTGCAACATTAACACATATCCTCGACACTAGTGTTTATTATTGCCCCACGATTAGGGCCGCCATGTACACGTTTTACATGGAATTGTTCGTTTGATTTTTGTTTTGTTGGGCGCCAACTAGCTCAGTCTTTGGTCTGTTAATAAGTGAATAATGCACACTGCCACTTTGTACTTACTTATAATAGTTATAATGTTATAATTCTGATCAATGCAGACGATTAGGCAATCCATCGACCTGTCAAAACGAAAGCAATATGGCGGCTGTTGGCACACATTGTAATTCGTCATAGGCGACCATAGTGATAAAAGTGTTTATTTTATGATTTTCTGTGCGAATTTGAGTAGTTTTTTCAATTTAGGATTATAATTCGTGCTTCAACTGAAGAAAAATGCCCTTTATTTGCATTGTAGTTAACTGTGGGTCCCGTCACGACAGGGATAGAGTCGGGTTTCACTCGGTGTCTACAGTATCAAATCATAAGTTTTTGACCAGTTAAAATGACTTATCGAGGAGGAGAAGAGGTCTATGTTGCTGCAATCAACCTAGAAGATCTTACGGATTGAAAATCAAGTATCAGAGAGGCTGCAGCAGACATACCCTGTCACATTCGTGATAACATCCTTCATTCCGTCATGGATACCTACCTATAACTTCAGACTTTTGTGATTTGATTTGTTCCGTAGAAGATCTTACGGATTCGAAAAATCAAGTATCAGAGAGGCTGCAGCAGACATACCCTGTGTGCACATTCGTGATAACATCCTTCATTCCGTCATGGATACCTACCTATAACTTCAGACTTTTTTGATTTGTTCCTACGAATACTTGTATGATTTTGCCTACTTGTATATATCTGAACTATTGTACATTAGGAGGTCCCATTTCAAATAAAGTTCATATATATATATATATATATATATAAATATATATATATATATATAATTGATATATTTTCCACTTCAAAAGTAGAGAAAACTCCAAACGAATGTTCATATATATGTACCTACTTCCTCAAAAAACATTCTTATAGGTAGTGTTATTGAATTACTGGAATACAAATTTTCTTTAGGATTGTCACCAGAATCCTAAATTGAAATATTTAGAAATATGTCTTTCAATCTCAACCTTCCCTTTTTAGATATTTCAGGCAATTATCGAAAGCCTCGATCAAGTCTTGTGAAGGGTATTGTATTTGATTACTCTCGTTTCGGATGTCCATGGTCTTAATGTATTTGAAAAGGTTTACACGATGTTTTGAATGTGAATACTGTATTCAGACGATTGCAGATACAAACATTCGAAACATCGGGAAAACCTTTTCAAGAACATTAAGGCCCGATATTATAATGTCAGTTTAAACTCTTAAGTGACGTCATCGAGTTTAAACCTTAAACCCTACCTCAGGTATGGTTTAAAGGATTGAAAACGTTTAAGTAGGTTAGCCAACAGGACAAAATCTAACAAAAATTGACATCTTAAAATCGAGTCTAACCTTAAAAATTTGTTTTGAAATAAGCTATACTTTGTAGTTGGAAATACTTAATACTAACTAAATAAAATGGACTACATTCAAGATAATATTTTTGAAGTGTTCGAAGAGGTAATGTCGGATAATGAAGAGGAAATCATTTATTTGGTGGATGTGCCAAGGGTCGCTCGCAAATTTAAAATTAGGCCTATCATTATGAAGAATGGAATGACATAGAATTTCTAAATAGATTCAGATTGTGTAAGCAAACTGTTGACAATATATTGACTCAGATAGAGGGTAGATTACATCACCCTACTAATCGGTAAATGAAATATTTCTCTTCAACAGCTTCAAGTGTTTTATTAAAGTCAATTCAGAAACCACGCAGTTGAACCTTTGCTGCAGTTATTGATGGTGCTTAGATTTTATGCTACAGGGGATATGCTCAGAGCAGTTGGTGAATTTGGTGGAATACATGTATTAACAATGTCACGAATAGTCAAACGTGTATCCACAGCTATTGCAGCTTTATCCCGAAGATATATTAAAATGCCTTCTTCGGAGGAAGCACGCAAGTAACAAAAATAGAATTTCATGATATTGCCAGATTTCCAAATGATTTTGCTCACGTCACTTTTCACAAAACGAAACAGTTATTACGATAAAACACCATAAGGCCAAGTGACAGATGACATTTATATACATGGAAAATAAAAATCTTGTGTTTTTATAAAATGACTTTTTCACCAACTTTGGTTTAAACTTGAAGATGAACTGGTTTAAGGTTTTCGGAGTTTAAACTGATATTATAATATCGGCCCTAAGACGATGGACGTCCGAGACGAGAGTAATCAAGTTACCAGATCGTCTACAACCTTCAAAGGGTATTGTAATTTATTAACAGTAAAAATTGGATATATCGTGATGTTTATCGAAATTGTACTATATACAAATATCAATATTGTGTAATTTATTTATTATTGGTATTAAATTAAGAGTAATTAATTGAATCAGTAAAACAACAAATAAACAAACATTTATTTACATATATTTATTTGAAACATTTTATTTTTTAAAACAACTGAGCAAGAGGCAAGTCGTCCACAGGCCTGACGAGAGGGCGGGGAAGCCGGGACAAATTCCCGGGGCCCGGGTCACAAAGGGGAGCCGGAGCTCGGACCGCTAAGTTGTGCAAAGTATAACCAAAGGGTTGGTTAAAGTTCTGCCTCGCAGCTCCGTGACGCAGCTCTCTAAGTCTTTGTTTTACTTGTTTTTATTTTTAATATAATACATGTTTATTTTGATTTTCAAGCATTTTCATTCAATGATCAGATCATCAAGCCTTTAATTTTTTCATCAGGAGTAATATGGGTAAGTAAATTAAAGGTTTACCATGATTATTTTAAACGGTCAATATTTAAGCGGGCCCGAAACATATAGCTATCCCGGGGCCCGCACTAGCTCTCGGCGGCCTTGGTCGTCCAATAAATTTTTTGACTGGATGGCATTGGCCACACAGCTTCCAAAACTGTGCGTGACATTGCCTCTAATATAGCACCAATATGACCACCTACTTCACTGTTTCCGGCCATACAAGTACAGTGAGCAGTACAAATGCTTTCGTCCTTTTCAATTATGTACCAAACATCTGAAGGTTTTAATTTGCCTTTGTGAATACTTGACCTGAAAAAAAGTTATGTCGATTAGAAAGAACTATTATGAAAGTTGAGAAGTAATATTCTTAAATATCAAATCAATGTCTCTTATAATAAACAAATGTGGCAATAAACATAATAGAACAGATCAGAAGTTATAAATTGCTTCTTATGTATTATTATTCCTAATTTATAATAATTCACTTCGATGACTCAAGATTTGCAACTGTACATGTACCCATTAGAAAAAACCTGCTGCCTAGGAAAAAACATACTAGACTAACTAAAATATATAAATGATTCTGAATTTTTGTTCTCACCTTCACGACGAAGCCAGATTCAAAGTATGTATGGATTCTAAACTTGTATAGGGCTTCATCTGCATTTGGGAAAGCTGAGTAAACAGCAAATACGAAATAATATCCATATTCGTAACAGGAGGAGCACCAACAATTGAACAATTCAGTTCAGAAATATTCAGTGTAAAAAGGATCTAAATCACTGATCAATCCTCAACTTCATTTTATACCTGTAACAAATACATTGATAAAAATGTAAACAAAAGATGGGGATGTATTTTCAAGCATACCGTTCACCAAAGCCTCTGCTTTTCAACAATAGTGTCTTCAGGTAATCACTCTCCATCTGAATATTATTAATTAACAACACAAAAGCTCCGAAAATAACCAAAAATACACTTTTACAAGCCAAAGGTACACACTGACAATGATATTCTTATGGCGATTATCGGTTTGTGTGCCAACAACCGCCATATTGGGTCACGTGGTATGGATTGCCTAATACAATCTTTTGTTGTGGTTCAGACACACACAACCCGGGAACCCCCGATGTCTCTCCCGGTTAGGTTAGAGTCTTCCTCTTTTTTTTACAATTCTCGCGCGGTATTTTTTCCAGGGTTGCCAGTTACACAATATTCTACATCAAAGAGTGACGCTGCTATTATGAAAAACTTTATATTATCTCATAGCCATACTAATCCAATTATACTGACACAACCTTATATAAGGGATAACATATTTTTAAACAACATCATATACAATAATAATTTAGATTTACTAAAGAAATAGCACTCCTCAGGTCTCAGGTCAAATAGGGTAATTGATTGCGATAACATTATATCAGACAGAGATCGCCTGTACAATTATAATGACGAGGTAACAAACAGAGGGAAGTGGTTACTCGCTGAGTATCTACTGAAATTCACTAATGGCTGCAAGATCAACAATAAAAAAAGTCATCCTTTTGAATCCAATAGTCCAGCAGAAATTGTTCTTCTGAGGTTCTAAGCGATTTTACAAATGAACATTTTTTATATGCTCATCACCCTCGAAAACAAGTAAGGTAACCAATTACAATAAACCCCCAACTAATCTCAAGAATTCCCCTAGAAATTTCCATATATTTCATTTGAATATCAGCAGTACAAAACAACTTATTTGGAAGCTCTATTTGGCAGCAACACTCATCCACACATATGCTGCATTAGTGAACTACATAACTTTTATGAAAGAGAACTAATAGGGGAATTCAAATTTATAGAAAACTATAAAATTGTCAGTCATTTCTCAAGAAGCAATAGTGATAGAGGGGGTGTAGTAATCTATGCTCATAATTCCATTACAGTTAGGGAACTCAAGTTGAAGATATTTGGATAATATTATGAGTAATCTGGGTGATGAATTGGTGGGTCAGGTTCTGTATGCCGCTTTCTCGGATCACTGCGGTCAATTGCTCTCAGTAGGAATTCCAGAACTCACTAAAAGAAAGCATGTATCATTGAAATATAGACCTATAAATGAAAACAACAGAACCTCTTTTAAACATCAAATCTCAAAGGAAATTGGTCTGATCTAACAAATAGCAATAATGCCAATCATTCCTTTTTATCAATATTCTACTATCACTTTGACTTGACATTTCCTGAACAACAATACCTAATGAAAACAGATCCAAAAAAGCAGTGGGTTACCACAGAAGTAAAAAAAAAGTCGCAAGACCTAAGAGACTTATATCTCATCACACTCTATAATGGTAATAACGAACTGCAAACACTCTATAAAAAAAGGAAAGACGACTACAATTTTTTTTAACCAAAGTAAAAGACTTTTGAATAATGGGTTAATTCTAAACTCTGACAATAAAACAAAGACAATTTGGAAATTGATTAAGCAGGAAACTGGGTCGAGTTCCTCTGTGCCACTCGAAATGGTTGCCAGCAAAAACAAGTTGTCTGTGACCCACAGAAAATTACTGAAATATTTTTGGAACAATTTATTCTACAGCCTGAAACTCACAATTTGAATGTGAATGAAGTCGCTCATCTCAATAGGTCAGTCCCTTTCTCTTTCTTTCTGAGACCAACGGACAGCCAAGAAGTTGAAAGTGTTATAAGAAATCTGCCAACCAAATTCTCTAGTGTATAGATGGAATACCAAGCGTTGTGATCAAAACTGCTGCACATGAAATATCAGAACCAAAAATTTAAGGGATTTTCCAGATAAGCTAAGAAATGCAAAAATCACCCAGTCTATAAAAATGGTTTAAAAAGTGAATTCTCAAACTATAGACCTCTTACCAGTATTCTCGAAGGTCCTGGTATGCACGACTACTTGATTTTCTGAAAGAACACTACATTCTCAACTCATGTCAACACGGTTTTTTACCAGGAGAGTCATCAGAAAAGGCCACTTACCACTCACTTAAATACTTAGTTGATCATATTGATAAAGGAGAACTATTAACAGGTATATACTTCGATCTCTCCACGGCTTTCGATTCCCTAGAGTCCCGCGACACCACCCCCCGCCCCCTCCCGCCCCCTCCCCCCGCAACGCTCATTGTGTCCCGCTCGCTCGTTCACTCTCAACAACTCGCAAGCTACCACACTTGCCGGACGGCCGGCATCGGCCTTGGTCGTACGTACTTATACCTATGTGCGTAAATTGCGTTAGTTAACAATTGGCGACGTATTCGATGTATGTAATTGTAAAATAATGTGTTTTACGTACTATATTATGTACTTATATCCGAATCCAAATTATGGAGACGCATAAAAACGTCGTATGGAATGAATATTTGTAACACTGTAACATACACATACATACATGATAAAAAAGCGAAGGGTCGGGGGGTCGCGAAATATTTTTTCATACCAGGGGGGTCGCATCATGAAAAAGGTTGAAAAACACTGCCCTAGACCATGATATCCTTCTCAAAAAACTTGAATGCTTTGGCGTCAGAGGTATACCTCTGCAGCTGCTCAAATCTTTCCTGATAGGAAGAACTCATCAAGTTAGTTTAAGGTTTGAAATTGATGAGAGAATTCGAGTATACAATTCCTCTACTAAAAATACTAACACTGCTGTACCGGCCTCGGACCCTTATTGTTCATAATATATGTGAATAATCTACCAGACTGCCTTTCAACACCAGCTGTTTTTCAATATGCCGATGACACATCATGTCTAGTAATGGGCAAAAATCTTGAGAACCTTTCAAAAAAGGCAACAAAGGTGACAAATGAAATGTTAACCTGGTGCAAGAACAATAACCTATGTTTAAATAAAAAGAAACCGTGTCAGTGCAGTTCAGTAACCGCTTTGAACCAAACAGTTATATCCTAATAAAACTTGGTAATAAATCAGTTCCCATACATTCTGATACTAAATTCATAGGTGTTGAAATTGACAGTAAATTGTCTTTTGGAAATCATATCTCCCATACTACAAAGAACCTGAATGAAATGTGTTACGCCTTACGTAAACTAAAGGATTCTGTGGGCATCGCAGTTTTGAAAACATATTACTTCAATGTTAACTTATGGCTATTACTCAACCTCAACTCATGGCTTGATTTCTGGGGGGGGATCCCATCACGCGGATAGAGTTTTCCTGGCACAGGAGCGTGTTATAAGGTGTATACTGGGAACACACTTTCTTGAACCCTGCAGACCACTTTTCAAAAGGCTTGGTATACTACCACTTCCCTCTCTTTACATATACAGCCTACTAATTTTTGTTAAAAGTAATTCAAACCTCTTTATAAGAAATGCAGATGGATATATTACCAGTGATAGAGTACTGCGTTCTTCCAACAACCTGAGAATTC
The DNA here is from genome assembly GCA_018342105.1 of Gonioctena quinquepunctata. Classification (NCBI taxonomy): domain Eukaryota; kingdom Metazoa; phylum Arthropoda; class Insecta; order Coleoptera; family Chrysomelidae; genus Gonioctena; species Gonioctena quinquepunctata. The sequence continues at coordinate 138,883 of JAFIRS010003100.1, read as the reverse complement.
TAATATACAGTACAGCCTTATTCGAAAGGGGGGCAGAATACCGAGGAATAAAAATTCTCAATTCTCTACCAAGTGATCTCAAATCAATCAAAAGTATATATTTTTTTAAACATAAAGTTAAGGATTATTTACTGGAACACTGCTTCTATTCTGTTGAAGAGTATCTCAGATCCACCTGATTGTTTATATTAAGAAAATGTTCAATTGGATCTTATGACAATAAATATTATTATTATTATTATTAACCATAAGATGCAAGAATTTTTAGATCAATACCATCCTAATCGTTGGATAGACAGAGGAGGTACAATTTTTTGGCCCGCACGATCCCCAGAACTTATTCCCATATATTTCTTTCTCTGGGGGCACGCGAATAAAACGTTTTCCAGATATCGCTCAACATCTGCAGAGGGTATGGAAAACAGGATCACAGAAGTCTTTCGTTCAACTGATGGAGCAATGCTTGCTAGAGTACGGGGCTCATTCACTGGACGACTAGCAGCTTGTGTGGAACATTATGGTAACCTATTCTACAAATGCCCTAAACCAAAAAACAAATACAAAAATTGAAACTATAGAAATTAATGGGAAAATCATAAAATCTAAAAAGGAAATCGTGGACCAATTTAAAATTCATTACAGTGGACTAGGAGAGAAATATGCAAAAGAAATAATCGAACCTACTAATTTCACAGACAACATTGAGAATAGATATACTTGGAAGCAACTAATGAAAAAGAAATTATGGACGTTATCAATGACCTAAAACCCAAAAAATCACCTGGATGGGATCTAATTAGATCTGAAACAATCCAACAGCTGAGTAATCAAATAGCTATTCCACTGAATTTTATAATTAATAAATGTTTTGAGCAAGGTAAATTTCCAGATTGTCTTAAACTAGGAATCATCAAACCCCTACACAAAAACGGAAATAGAGAAAAAATAGAAAATTATCATCCAATCTCCTTACTGTCGGTATTTTCTAAACTCTTCGAAAAACTTGTGAAGAAAAGGATAGATAAATTCATGGAAAAATTTGAAATACTTTCTAACAATCAATTTGGATTTAGAGAAGGTCGTAGTAGAGAAGATGCCATATTGAATCTTACATCGGATATATATAAGGCGCTGGACAAAAAACACCCGCTTATATGCATTTTCGTGGATCTGTCAAAGGCCTTTGATACCGTGTGCCATGAACGTTTACTACAAAAAATCTACTACGGTATGAGAGGGCCAACCTTCAATTTACTGAAAGATTATCTGTCAAACCGTAAACAAATAGTTGAGATTGATGGAACTAGAAGTGACTCGAAAACCGTCACTTACGGAGTTCCACAGGGGACGGTACTCGGGCCACTATTATTCACACTTTACGTAAACAGCCTAATGACATTTGGATCTGGAGGTGAACTTATCAGCTTCGCAGATGACATGGCTATTATCTATAAAGGGGAAACTTGGGCAGATCTGAAGACAATAGCAGAACACAATTTGAAGCCAATATGCGACTGGTTCAAATTCAATACGCTGACTATGAACAATCAGAAAACATATTACCTTCCTTTCACCTCATATTCGAATCACTTACCCGATCTAGGTCCTCTAATAGTGGACAACAGCACGATCATTAAAGAAAAAGACCGATCAAAGTATCTGGGAATAACTATAGATATACATTTGAGATGGGACCTCCACACCGAGAATGTGAAAAACAAATTGAGGGGCTTACTGAGTAAGTTCAGATACCTTGTGGAATACCTGAATACGAAAAATTTAAGAACATTATATTATGCACTCGTACAGTCCCAACTAAATTACGGAATCCTTGGCTGGGGAGGCGTGGCGGAAAGTAATCTGTACAACTTAAATATTGTTCAGAAATGGATTCTGAGAATCATCTAAAAAAAAAACATAAGATATTCCAGTGACCTGTTATATTCGGAGAATGCTATTTTCGACATAAGGCAGTTATTTTGCCATCGAATACTAACGACTATTCATAAAAATAAAATTCAATTACAACCAATTGAACATCAATACGACACTCGAACAAGAAAGACATCCACATTTGTACCGAACCGAGAAAAAACTATAGGTCAACGATCCGTTGAATTTATAGCTCCTAAGTTATACAATTTACTCCCGGAAAATTTGAAGAATATGAAAAATTTCAAATCATTCAAATATAACGTATGGATAACAAATACCGAGAGAAAATTCCTAAATGATCTCATCGACTTGAAATTTCTGAATTAATTTTAGTCAGCATTACACAACCCTAACCACACCTCATAAAAAATATACGATACGTCAAATCAAAAGAATTCGACCCAAAATACCCAAACGCGACCATACCCGATCTACGACTACACAACAAAACTGTAAAATGTGAACTCTACATAACCAAGAATTAATTATTATTTATATGAAATGCAAGTGTATATGTTATGTTCGTTAGTTATTTATTTTACTAATTAGTGTTTTTAAATAATATACATGCATAATTATTGTTAGATTTTATTATATTAATTATCACAACAAGCTCTAGCTTCAGTGATTTATCATGTGTATTTTTCTGTTTCCTGTTGTATTACACCATGTAAATTCTCTTTGGAAATAAACATTATTATTATTAATAGTAGCCTTTTCTCAAAATATTCACATTGTTTTCTGTTAATCATCCTTTCCTGTTCTCGTAAATATTACTACAATTGTTTCCTTTTTGATATACTCCTGTTTCTATTACAATTTCATTTTGTTGAAACGAGTTCTTTTCAGAATTGTATGGATGTGTAAAATTTCATGACTGCGACCCACTTAATTCCTTTTTTGTTCGAAAACATCATCAACATTTCTTATTTTGCAATAAATCTCTCAAATTTTACAAAGTAGACCCCACAAATCCTAATTAGGCAAAAAGCTTCTAAAAAATACTATGCAATGATGTAATAAAATATATGTTGCTGCATTTGAAAAAGTCGAGTTATTGACATTTATAATTGGTCATTAAAAAAAATCGTAGTAGGCGATGGTACTTCGACTCCTAGTTCACCTGCATATTTGCTGAAGCCTAAGGAGACAACTGAAAAAAAGTTGGTTGATTTATCTTGAAAGTTTCTGAAGTTTTACAAGTCGAAAAAACCCAAGTGCGTTATATCGACAACTTAGTGCCATTTAAAAAAACAGAACTTAGTTGTGTATCTTATTTTGGGACATACTGTAAATAAATAGAAATATTTTAAGAATAAACGACATTGTTAGACCTATCGTTTTGAAAAATCAAGTCGATAAGTTGGATAGAAAAATGTTATGCAGCTTGCACGCACCCCTGGGACATCCTGTCTACGTCACTGGCTTATAAATCGCTCTAGTCAATACAGCTGATTATTATTTTTTGGTTGAATATGATCTCAAAAACCATCCTGTGAATTTTGGCACGGTATGAAAATACTCGTAGCATAGTTTCAACTTTCATATACCTACTGTAACTTCTAGCTCCACCGTTGAATACGGCATGAGACCATGCGGATGCCGCACCTGTTTCTACACAGGGCGGGCGCGACATGAATTTGATGCCGCACAACATATTTTCACTCAGACGGCGTGTATCTCATCGGAACTCGCGTTATAATGCTAAATAAATGGTAGGCGATTAAGCGCCGGCCGAGCGACCAACTTATATGAGCCGAATCGAAATTTATTAATTAGGGTGGATTTTATGGGCATCAAAAATCTGAAAAATTATTATTGTTCATTATAAAAACGTAAAGAAACAAGAAACACACTACAAAGCATTACGAATACAATAGGCTGAAGCAATACGAATATAATAGGCTAACAAATTTGGGTCTTGGTAGCATTAGGATGGTTTCTCTCGTAATCGCCCGTATTCAATAAATAATACGACTTCTTCACTCGAATAACTGCTTGAAATCGGCACCCGCCAGAAACCACGTGTTTGCGTTGTAGAGTGCATTCACTATTGAGACAGCATGTTTGTCCTTCCTCTACTCAATGAACAGTTCCTCTCGAAGATGTCCGAAGCGAAGTTATTACCAAATGATAGTAAAAGCGATTTGCAAGATAAACTACACTGAATACCCACTTATCAACCTAATAAACGCCTTTCAACCGCTGCATGTCATGACACTGCTGCACAAATCTGTTACACACAGAATAAGCTAGGTCAAACAAGTAAAGAAATTATTTTTTCTTTTTAGTGCATTTGTATGAAAGATGGTCTTAATTTTTTTTTTCAATCATTTTTATTTAATTCTTTTCAATAATTCATGAAATCCGTCATTTCAATTCTGACAAAAATTGATAATCTATGACCCTAAAAAATCCACATATCAATTTTGAATGAAATTGGACCATGATAACAAAACACGTCGTTTTCTTGGAGTCGCCATCTTGAATTTATGAATTCCGAATGAGAAATCATTATTCTCGACTCCAAAAAAATCAACATCTCAATTTTGAATGGAATTGGACCTATAATCACATAAGTCGTTGCCATCTTGGAGCCGTCATCTTGAATTCATGAATTCTGACAAAAAATCATGATCTTCGACCCCAAAAACCCTCACATACCAAGTTTGTATTGGAATAAAGCTATCCACAAAACTCTTCACTATATTGGAGCCGGCATCCCGAATTCATGAATTTTGAAAAAGAAATCATTATGTCCGACCCCAAAAACCCACACATTCCAATTTTGAATAGAATCGAACCATAATCACAAAACTCGTCCGCCATTTTGGGAAAAGTTCCTACTGCATGGTCACCGGAATTATGAACTGCCAAATTTCACGTTAATCGAATGTAAAATTAAATAAAAGCTTGTAAAAACATTTCATTCGGTTACTCGATCGGCCACGTTTTCTGTTTTGGGATGAATATTCACCCCAAATTATTTTTCAATTTCAAAGGAAAAAAAATGCGAGAGCTGGGGTTTGAATCCACGCTCACCCAAGCGTGAATCGGTTTGAATCTACCTTTGACCGCTCAGTCAAATTGAGAGATAGTTATTATTATTTCTCTTAAGTATTTCCAACATGTTATTACATTGATATGGTTGCTTTTTTCGAAAAAAGGCCCTACAAAACTTATGCATAACTTTTGCCCAGGCAGTTAATGATTTTTCTTATGTTTGCTGTGGATACTAACATTTAAAAACATTTCATTATGTTATTCGATTGGCCAGGTTTTCTGCAGCCCACTCTTGGGCTATAATATGTACAACTTAAATTAGCAGCACCATACTTCGGTTCAGACTGCCCCCTTCAACGTTCGGTAAATATTTATATACCCGCTGCTGGTATCGAACTCCTTCGAAAAAAATCTCCATTGCCCAATCCAGGCGGTGAGATGGTTCCATCGAAGATTAGTGATTCAACGTGGCGCTACTGAGCGGTCGTTTCGAGATGTACCAGTAGCATAGCAAAAATACTACAATATGGTGAATAGCTACAAATAATTTCTCAAAATGAGAAAAACGATCAGCTGGACGATTTTTTGGAAGAATATTCGCGTTTCCACCGATGTAACTCGTTACACATCAGACTTAAAGAAGTTTTCTATTAAATGCGGAATTGCCTCGGGCGCCACCTTTGAATATAGTGAAAGGGCCACTTTGCTCCGGGCAGTCTCAGTTGAGAAAATAAACACTCCAGGGGTCAGATAGTGACTCACACAACGGGGCCAGTATAGTGAGTCACACAACGGGGCCAGAAGGGCAAGCTTTAATTGTCCTTGACTGGGTTGCAAACCTGGGTGCTAACTGTCCAATGATTTGTTCTATTCAAAGCTCTAGGCCAAGTAAATAAAATAGTCAAATCTGGGTTTATTATAACAACTTTATTTTCCAAACTGATTACTATATACAGGGCGGATGTCGGTAGTCTCAAAGACTACAGAAGCAAGACAAAATATACTATAGAAGTGGAAAGGGTGCTGAGCTTATTAATGTGGGTATAGCAACTTATTCCAAAGCTCATGCGGGGAAAAGATTCAAACAGTAGTACAAAAGCTCAAAAGGACGGGTGCAAAACGGCATATCAATATTAAAAGAAAAGCGAGTCTCTAATGGTAAGTTTACGAACGGCCTAACATATGAGAGGGGGAGCAATTTGGCATCGTGCGTTTGTAAATGCCTTTATTGCTTTGTGGCGTCACCTGAATACTGTTACTCCCACATCGACAGTCTCCCTTACTCCTATGCTACGTCATTGTTAGTGTGGTGAGGCCCTAATAGTGCATTGCGATCCAACTGAGAGCTTACCCCTCTTTTCGGCTAACCACCCACTCAAGTGACGTTAGTTATTATTCATTTTCAAATATATCTTGGCAAAGGTACACACATACGAAGCCTGTTATCACTGCCTACTTACAAAATTGTTATTCTCACCGGTTTTGAAACTCAGACACGCGTCTATTACTTGTTGTCTGTCGCGTGGTGATTACTATCGCTTCCCGAATGGTACTAATTTTAAATTGTGCTGAGAAACCTTGGCAGATTTCTCCCTCTACTGGTTACGTGGTGGACTGCTTCACCGGTCAGGTACAACTGCCACTCTCTATCGCCCCTGAAAAAATATTTCCAATACTAGTCTCCCCTCCACTGGCCAACACAGCCCAGGCGCTCCCTTTCAATGACGTCAATGGCTTCTCGGGAACGGCGTGGTACTCTCGTTGCTAGCGGACAACCGACTGTCCGATCACAGTGATGATTCTACATTCTCGCCGTTACGCCGTTTAGAGTTCGCTTCGAACGAGGATTTGAGCGTTTGACGGCGCGCGCTCAACAATGTTACACAACGAATCAAAAGAAATAGCTACTACTGTCTGGTTAGATTTATTTCGCGGATTTATTTCGTAAAAGAACAATTTTTATTACTATTATTAACGGAAATAGGAAGTTTATTTATTTTAATTCCACGCGGAGCTTGTTGGACTGCTCAAAACAAATAAGAAACTAGAAACTTTGTTACAAAGTATCATGAAAACATGTAGGGAATTTAGTCTTCTTCGCATATTACATTTTTATCGTAGGATCAAACGTTGAGGAATTATTTTGATAAAAACAATGTTTGTACCTTTAATTCAAGATAGCAGAAAACAAGGTCGAGATGTTGGGGTTTTCAACGGGGCCCGGACCTAAATAACATAAAAATAAATCGTTACTACCCTATCTTTCAAAGGGCAAAAACCCCTACTGACTGGACTATGGCCCTCTAAACCATTTATTAGAATTGAAAAATTACTGCGCATTGGATGGAAAATGCGTTTTGTTAACTCCATTCCTGTTCTGCATCAACTGTTCTTGTTGGCTCTTTGACAAATCTGGCCCTTCCGCGATTGATTTCGAAAGTTATTTGTTGTTCGTTGCTCGATATATTTTGACCGACAACGAGGATAAATAACAAATCCACAGAGTATGTTTATAAAATAGATTTCAAAACGTGTACTCCCATGGCACAGTGGTCCCCATGACGAAAAAAACGGAACTAATGAATTTTTTTGCTTAGTCGCCTCTTAGGATGTCAGAAATCTTAAAAAAATACATGAATAAAAAATTGTCACAAAGGGGTAGTTTTTAGGAGTTGAAAAAAACAGTTTCAAGTCTTTCCTTTCGCGGAATTGCACTGAAGGCTGACGAGAATCATGGTCAAAATCAAAAAAAACTTGACACAAAGGGATAGTTTTTAAAAGGGGGGGTGAGACAAATAAAAACGCGGAATTGCCATTAAGGCAGACGAGATTCATGGAAAAAATGAACGAAGGGGTTTTTAGAAGGGGTGGTTCGAAGAAAAATCAGATTCGATACTTTTTTTCGCGCGCAGAATTGCTTCTAAAGCTGACGAGAATCATGAAAAAAAAATTAAAAAAACGTATCACGTACTTAGAAGGGGTGGTTAAACGATAAAATCAGATTCAAGCCTTTTTTTGCTGAATTGTTTCCAAAGCTCACGAGAACCATAGGAAAATTTGTCGCATAGAGGTTGGTTTCAAAAGGGGTACTTTGCTATCAGATCAAATGTTTTAAATGATGACTTTTTGAATGTTTAACTTTAATTAGCAAAATCAGTACCGGAAATCTTCTTAAAATATTGTTTATAATATAGACAGTCACATTCTAGCAATACAGTTTTTTTTACAAAATAATGGGTTGTTAATTCATCAAATATATTTTATGCGTTTTTGATACACTCTTGCAGAGGCTCACAATTAATTAAATATTTAAAAAAAGTGCGAGTAAGTGCGAGCAAATTTGTTATATTTTTTTATAGAGACTTCAGGCTATCCATTGGATATTTTTTCGGAGCGGCGAGTCGTGGGGCATTTTTTGTAAGTCTAACGGATGTTGAAAATCTATGCACGTTCATTCTAATAACAGCACAGGAAATAACTATTAATAACTGAGTAAATAATCGACCAATTCACCATGAAATAAAAAATACATACCTTGATTGACTTTTCACCTGAGTTTCACAGAAATTATTCACAAGATGTTCTTTCTGGAGCTTATCGAACTCGGAAGATAAAATACACGTATGACGCCGAGATACATACGAAAACTTTACCAACATTCGAATTAGTTCCGCTTTTTCGTTATTTTGGACCACTGTGCATGGGTTAGGTATCGAATGATATGTCAAGATTTTTAATTTCTAATCCAGGTTAACAAAATGTGCTTAATGTCAACAATAGAACAAAAATGACACAAAACATGTAGATGAGGTAATTATTTTCCACAAGGAATTGTTTGTATAATTTTTTTTCCAAGCGTATGTCATTCTCCATTGTAGAAAAAAAAGGTAATTCCGCACATGTGAAAAATAGGAGTTTAATGAAACTCTAGACTAATTGTCATATGATTTACTTTTTATTATGAATCCTCTCATGTTTTCTAATATGATCTTTCCTGGAAAATGATTTTGAACAAATATTGCATTGAAATGGTTTTACCCCTGTATGAATTCTCTCATGAACCAAAAAACCCGATTTTACTGCAAAACTCTTCAAACAAATTTTGCATTGAAATGGTTTTTCCCCGGTATGAATTATCTCATGAACCAATAACCTGGATTTTATTGCAAAACAACTCAAACAAATTTTACATTGGAATGGTTTTTCCCCTGTATGAATTCTCTCATGTACCAACAGGTTGTATTTTAAAGCAAAACTCTTTGAACAAATTTTGCATTGAAATGATTTTACCCCTGCATGAATTCTCTCATGAACCAATAAACAAGATTTTACTGCAAAACTCTTCAAACAAATTTTGCATTGAAATGGTTTTGCCCCAGTATGAATCCTCTCATGAACCAATAACCTGGATTTTACTGCAAAACTCCTCAAACAAATCTTGCATTGGAATGGTTTCTCCCCTGTATGAGTTCTCTCATGAACCAATAGACCGGATTTTCCTGCAAAACTCTTCAAACAAGTTTTGCATTGAAATGGTTTTACGCCAGTATGAATCCTCTCATGAACCAATAAACAAGATTTTACTGCAAAACTCCTCAAACAAATCTTGCATGGGAATGGTTTTTCCCCTGTATGAGTTCTCTCATGAACCAATAACCTGTATTTTACTGCAAAACTCCTCAAACAGATTCTGCATTGGAATGGTTTTTCCCCTGTATGAGTTCTCTCATGTACCAACAGGTTGCATTTTACTGCAAAATTCTTTGAACAAATTTTGCATTGAAATGGTTTTCTCGCAGTATGAATTCGTTCATGAACCAATAATTTGGATTTTTCAGCAAAACTCTTCAAACAAATTTTGCATTTAAATTGTTCAACCCTTGTATGGATTCTCTCATGAACCAACAACCTGCGTTTTGCTACAAATTTTTTTAAACAAATTTTGCATTGAAATGATTTTTCGACTGTATGAGTTCGCTCCTGTAACTCCTGTTTAGATTCAATATGATAATTTTTAGAATAATAATTACAATGAGGCAATTCCTGAATAATCTGAGCGTTCTTCGAATTAAAATTCATTTTTGATTTCTTCTTTGTATCATTGGTCCATTCTATAGCTGATTCATTCTCTTCTATAGCTGTATTTTTTTGAAGCCTTGTTTCAGATCCTGAAAAGACGGGAGGCATAAGAAGATGTTCCTCAGTGAAATCTGCATATAGGAATGGATCCAGTATCCCGTTTGTAAAGCATTTTTTCATTTATTCATTATTATCCCAAGAAACCCCCATAAAGTAACAGGGCTATTTAATATATTGATTTGTTTGAATATATGAACATGGTGTTCATAAAGTCAGATGTGGAATCATCTGCGACTCAAGATAAACTTTAGTCACTATCTTCCTCTTGTGGAGTATTCATGTTGAAAAGGGAAACATTCTCAATTGAATATTGAATAGAAATATTTTTGTTTTCCATATTTTGGGTTTCCTTTCCCCCTAAAAGTAAAAATAATTAGGGCAAATTACTAAATTTGCCTAGATACGTTACTGTGTTTTTGATATTCTGGATTTTATAATAAACTAAGAATATTCCAAATTTGTCAGTAACGTACCGTTTGAAAATTATTTGCCTAATATATTTCATAATCACCTCTGTTCCCAAATCCTGGTTTTTAGAAAATAATCACAATTTCAAATCGCACTTGCAGTATTTCGTGTTGTCCCAATCTGCCACATGGGCCTCTGTTTGTGTTAATATACAAGGTGTTAGTGAATATGTGGAACAAACTTCAGGGGGTGATTCTGCATGAAAAAATAATGACAGTTTGCTATATAACTTTTGTCCGCAAATGCTTCGTTTCCCAAGATAAAAACTGACTATTTATTTATTGCTCTGTGGGTTTCAAGAGATAGTTATTGCGCATTTTTTGACATGCAATTAAGAATTTTATGTTCATCATTGGCGCGCTTACGGGTAATTATCTCAATTAAAAAAAATGGTACTCCACTGAGATATTTCAAATTAAAAATCATTTTTGAATTCCTTGTTCAATTTGTGACGAAAAATCTCTACCTTTTTTTCGTATAATGCGCCGTTTTTATGCAAAAAAATAAAACATCTTAACGCGTATTTTTCATTTCTTTTATACATTATCAAGAACTATCTAATACAATAACGTTAAACCAGCACAATAACAGATAAAAACTCTTTAACAAAAATTTAAACCGACGAAAAAATCAATTGAAAAGCAAAAAATAAATATAAACCTTTTTAGTCTAAATGATAATTGAGCTCCGAAACTAATGTGAGTAACTGATTTTGAGTTGACGCCAAACAAACAATTATCGAAGATCATTATATTACTTAGAAAGAAGTAATCAAAACGCAGCCGTGCATCTCGCTGCCATCATTTTTAGTCTGGTTAACAAGTGCTTTTTAGGTCAAAAGTTTTTCGCATTCTCCGAAAATTATGATTGAGGTGTCATTCGATTCGGAATGGTATGTAGATATTTTTTGAGAAAATGCTAAGGCCGCTCGCAAAAATTGCAATAGTTATAAACAATTAGGTGAAAAAAAGGTGGTTTGGTTTTTTGCCAATATCTCGAATTTGAAAAAAGATGCCAAAAGAAGAGGAAATTTCCCAAGAAAAAGTGTTACGCCCTGTAATTACAGAAAAACTTTCTTCCCTACAAAACAAGTTCAAATAGGTCTCACATGTTTGACTGAAAGAACTGATAAGCATACGCTCGTTAAACCATACGTTGTTATTGGAAGACAATTAAATGCACTTAAAAAAATAATAATCAAGAATAACCCTTGTACACCGGATTCATAAATAACTCATCTAGGAAAAATTTACGATGGTAAGCAAGAGTATTAATTCTAATTTGGGGATATCGCCTCGCGATATGGGTTATCACGGAACGATTTTATGGCAATTGTACCGACAGAACGCGCAATAAATTCACCAAGTATGACAGCCATTAAATATAACTCTTCCTCGAAAAGGCATAAAATTATGTTTTATATATATTTTTTGATGACAGAAACAAAACAAACCCATCAATTATTAATTATTATGACCGACAAATAAAATTAGCTCAATAACAGCTTAGTATTTATTCATGCGTAGAGAAACAAAAACAAAGCCATAACTTATGGTTGAAATAATTATAATTGCTAGTCGCGGTCTGAAGATCTTATAAAAGCGCGAGTTTCATATCAAAACATTCATTCGGTGTTTAGTAGCAAAGCCAGTCATATGCGTAGTTGTTACACGGTAATATGTACCTCTCAAAAGTGAGGTTCAGAAGTCCATCGAATCACAGTATCGTACAATAATGATAAAAGTTTCAAATCAAGTATTGCAGCTCCAAGTGAACGTACTAGTGAACAGTAGTTTTTTTCCAAAAATTGACTATTTTTGTCAACGCTTCCCGAATCGAGATAAATCAAGGGAAAACCGCAACTCCATAGTTCATGATCTCTTAGAAAAACCATAGCCATATCGCGCTATACTAATATATCGGGCGAATAAATTAAAATAACCAATTGACGCGGAATTGATCGAAATAATAATAAAATCAAAACTAATTGTCGTTTTAAAAACATACTCCAGTGAATAAAGGTGAAACAGGGTGAGTCCAATGTTTGTTTTCTGTATTTATGTGTATGGCAAACCCAACCTTTTCTTATGTGCATGTGTCTGTAAAAGTATCTCCATAGTTTCAAGATTACAAAGATCTCAGAAGAGAATTATTTCTAGCCGTTTGTGGCAATTGATGTCAATATTTTGTTTCAGTAAGTCTATTTCGGTTTTGTAGCCAACTGTAAAATTAACTGCCCATAAGCTACACTCTCTTTATTGTACGGAGTATTGCAGAAAATAATTGTGTAACATTTTACTAAATATATAAGTACATTCTAACATTTTATGAGTGCATTTTTATTTTTCATGGAATAATTATTGTATTTTCGAAATTCCTCCTGAACGGTAGTACTTCCTGAATAAAACTAACGCCCAAGCACAGAGAGAAATGAAACATATCCAGTAGGCCGCTCCTGGTCCATAGTTTCGGTTCGACCATCCTCAGATAGTCGATGCTCTCGCTGCTTATTTTCGCAATCTAACGAGAAAGTCGGGTTTTACAGGTGTGGTGTGTTAATTCATAACGCCCTGTAAGTCCGGGCAAAACAAAAGTTCGAACTCCCGGAACTGTAGGACCAATATTTATAATTTTCCCAGAGGGTTGAAAATACGCCCGAAAACGGGTACTCCGGCTTGCGCAAGCCACGTCCCCTTCGGACCTTCAATGAATAAATATTATTTAAACTTATTAAATATGAAAATTAAAAATTGAAAAAATTCAGGCGCCTGCAGGATAGATCAATGAACAATAATACGAGGTCCAAAATTTTTTTCGCGATTTTTCAATAAGTTATCCATTAGTTAATTAACAATTTTTTGTAGCACGAACATTAACATTGCAAGTGCGATAATTGTTAAACTATTAATCTGAGAATGTTTTCCTTTCGTGGAGCTATTTTTCAAATGTCTAAGAATAGATTCCCGTTGGAAAAATTGTAAATTTTTGTTTTGTTATTAACAATTTACTAAGGTGATAAATTATAAAGCTTCATTAAACATTGAAAAAAACTTTTTTTTTATAATATTATTATTGATCCGTTTTCTCATGATCAGAAGCTACTTCAAAATAATTTTTAATAATTTTTATCTCCTATTGTTTAAAAAATTGTTATAAACAAATGCGTTGTTTATGAGAGAAAAAAAAATTTATAACATAATCTTTGATGATAATTGTTAGATATCTGAATATCTATGAAAGTTCAGGTGCGATAAACAGTTTTTCTGCTGACTTTTTGTAAACATTCCTACGGCACCTGCTCGACGAAGCTCGAGCAGTAGGCCCAGTGGAATGCAAACGTTTGGAAATTAAACACCTGTATTTACATCAATCAGTGCTTCATTTCATATTAAATGTGCATATATAACAACTGGCGACGAGTATCGTTTTAAATAAAAGTGAACCCACGGTATTTAGTAAGAAAAAGTGGACGTTGTAAAATTCGCTCATAAAAAATGGCAACGGGACTTTTAGGTACGCTTTCCACGTTCGATCCGAAAAACTCAGACTTCTCCGTGTTCAAGGAACGGCTGAACCAATTTTTTATCGCCAACGAAATCACAACAGAAGCTCGCAAAAAAGCAATATTATTGAATACATCGAACGAAGAGTGTTATGTGCTACTACGGAGTTTATGTGTGCCCGACTTGCCAGAGACAAAAACTTTTAAAGATATTATCGACACTTCAACCGTATACTTTTCACCTGTGAAATCGTATTTTTCGGAACGTTTGAAATTTTATAGCGCAAGGAAGAGTTCGAACGAGAGCGTCGCGGAGTGGGAAGCAAAAGTGAAAAGTCTCGCTACGAATTGCAAATTCAGTGATGTGGAACTTAAAATGGCGTAACGAGATATTTTCGTAATTGGAATTGGAAACGAGAAAATAATGTCTCGTCTTTTCGAAGAAGATGCTTCGAGCGATACAGTGACGTTAGCAACAATGGTAAAACTGGCTTTAGTGAAGGAGTCCTCTATGAAAGAACAAAGGGAAGTGCAAGCGACGGTGGTGGAGGCAGCTAGAAGTAGTGTAAAGATTGAAGAAGATGTTCACTTCAGCCGTTCTCCTGGAGGCAGCAGAGGCCGTTCGACTTCGGTGGCAAGTAGGACAGGGTATGCATATCAGCGAAAAGCGCATCCCTCAGGAAGCGCTTCATGGAACTCAAGTAAGTGTTATGTATGCGGGAGACAAAATCACAGGAGTTCCGAGTGTATGTTTAGGAATAACAATTGCAATCGATGTGGTAACAAAGGCCATTTGGTACCAATGTGTAATCGCTCAAAGGTCAACCAAAATTTTATGGTGCAAACCACCGAATCCGATGAAATTGCGGATGAGTACATGTTCAATTTGTAGAATATCAAAATTGATAATAAAGGAAATGTGAAACCCACTTACATTAAATTGACGATTGACAGCATTCCATTTTGTTTTGAAGCCGACTCC
Source organism: Gonioctena quinquepunctata (assembly GCA_018342105.1). Lineage (NCBI taxonomy): Eukaryota > Metazoa > Arthropoda > Insecta > Coleoptera > Chrysomelidae > Gonioctena > Gonioctena quinquepunctata. Next base: position 123,854 of record JAFIRS010003100.1, on the reverse strand, counting down.
GGATTTGCTTATGCCGCAATTTCAGAAAGATTGTATCAGAAACATTTCAAAAATAAAGTTCTCCTTAAAAATGATTTATCACTGAGAGATTATGTTGGAATCTCATTTGAGCCACTGGGATTTGTAGAAGTTGAAATTAATTACGAAAATAAAGAATATATGTTGAAAATCTATGTGGTAAAAAATTGAGGTCCACCATTGATAGGTAGAAATGGGTTAGAAATGTTGAATTTAGGAATAGGTAGAATAGATAAAGTCAAATATGATTTAAATAATATAATAAGTTCTCCTATCATCCCGGATGAGTTGATTCTAAAATACAGGGCCGTATTCGAAAAATATTTTGGCAAATTTAACAAATTTACAGTGTCACTGAAATTGAAACCTGGAGCTACCCCAAAGTTTTATAAAGCGCGCCCTGTTCCGTTTAGTCTCAAACCCAAAATAGAAGATGAATTGAAAAGATTAGTCGATAATGATATTTTGGTGCCGGTTGAATTTTCTGAATGGGCGACACCAATCGTTCCAATATTGAAACAAAAGGGGGGAGTTAGACTTTGCGGAGATTTCAAAATAACTTTAAACCCTCAACTGGAGGTACAAAGGTACCCCCTTCCACGAATCGAATATTTATTCAGTCAATTGCAAGGGGGCAAATTTTTCTAAAATCGATCTTTCGGAAGCATACCAGCAGGTATTGTTGTCAGAAGACAGTCAAAAATTGGTAACCATATCCACCCATAAGGGATTGTTATCGTTCAAGCGTCTACCCTATGGAATTCATTGTGCTCCATTTATTTTTCAAAATCTGATGGACAATTATTTTTCTATTCCTGGGGTGGTGTGTTTTTTAGATGACCTACTCATCACGGGCAGGAATGACCAAGAGCATTGCGAAAGGTTGGAAGAAGTTTTGAAACGTCTGCAAGATTGTGGATTGAAAGTTCGAAAAGAAAAATGCGCATTTTTTCAAGATTCTGTTTTGTATATGGGTCATAAAATTGACCGAAACGGCCTTCATAAATCTGACGAGAGGGTAAATACGATAAAACAATGCCCTACACCCCGAAACGTCAACGAATTGAAATCGTTTCTTGGAATGGCAAATTATTATTGCAAATTTGTAAAAAATGCTTCCATGATTTTGCAGCCCCTATATCATTTGTTAAAAAAAGGAGTTGAATGGCAGTGGACCAGGGAATGCCAAAAAAGTTTTGGGACTATAAAAGAAATGCTCATGTCACCTACTGTTTTGGCCCATTATGACCCAAACGTTCCATTGACATTGACTGTAGATGCATCAAATTTTGCCATTGGGGCAGTTATAAGCCATGTTTATGAAGGGAACATAGAACGTCCCATAGCATTCGCTTCCCGGATGCTATTATCCGCAGAGGTGGAATATTCACAAATAGAGAGAGAGGCATAATATTTGGTGTTAAACATTTTTTCCAATATTTATATGGAAGAAAATTTATTCTTTACTCTGATCATAAGCCATTGTTGACTATTTTTGGCGAAAAAAAAAGTTTGCCCGTTTTCGCGGCAAACCTCCTGCAACGTTGGGCCCATATACTATCGGCGTTTGAATATGAAATCAGATACATTCCTTCAAGTAAAAACACTGCCGATTATCTTTCACGGGCAAGAATCACAGAATCTACCAACCTTACTCAGAATACATCTATTCATTATAATCAAGAACTAGACTCAATATCATATTTCCCAATAAATTTCTCCCAGATCAAACACGAAACAAGAGTAGACCCAATTTTGAGCAAGGTTATGTTCTTTATACAAAACGGATGGCCAAAGTTAGTTTCGAATGAACTTCGTCCCTTCTTACGCAGGAGTAAAGAATTAACCATAGAACAAGATTGTATTATGTGGGGTTATCGGATAGTGGCACCTAAAAAATTTGCCGCAGACATACTGAAAGAACTTCACATTGGTCATATGGGAATAGTGAAAATGAAGGCACTAGCACGATCTTACGTATGGTGGCCGTCAATAGATGAAAGCATCGAAGAAGTGGCACAAAACTGTAAATATGTATAAATTTTCAAAAAATCCTCCTAAAATATCGTTTAAACATTAGGATTGGCCTAAAGAAGTGTGGTCGAGGTTACATGCTGATTTCTTCGGTCCCCTCTTCAATAAGTATTTTTTTGTAATGGAAGACGCCACTTCAAAGTGGATTGAATATTTTCAGATAAATAATATGTCTGCCACAACCACCATAAGTATTCTCGGTAATGTTTTTGCTAGGTTTGGACTTCCTAGGGAACTTTGCACAGATAACGCTCAAACATTTATGTCAGAGGAATTTCAAACATTTTTGAAAAAACATGGGATCAAACACAGTACGGGAGCCCCTTATCACCCTGAAACAAATGGTTTGGCAGAATCGGCAGTCAAAATAATGAAAAAATCTATACTGAAGGGTAGAGAAGAAGATAATTCAAGAGATATAAATTATATAATAGATTGTTTTTTGTTTCAATATAGAAATACAACACACACCACCACAAGTGAAAAACCATCTAAATTACTACTGGGGCGTAAACCGCGGACCAGATAAGACTTATTGTTACCTTCCGTTGAGGGGAAAGTTCAGAAAAAACACGATTACCAAACAAAATATTATCAAGGCAAAAACGATGTTTTTTTCAATGAACTAGACAAAGTTTGGGTTCGTGACTTCAGGCCACGTACATCCACATGGTGTGAAGGTATTATCGCGAAAAAAGTTGGTAGTAGAACTTATATTGTAGATGTAGAGGGAGGTTTGAAATGGAAAAGACACAAAAATCAACTGAAAACTAACAAAAGTGGAGAAAGTAGCTCGCATGATCATATCGTTTCTATTATACCTCGCTCTACAATTACTGAGGGAAAAAGGGATACAATTTCCTGTTCAGAGGAGGCGACTGACATAATTGAGACTTCTCAAGAGAGTGTTCTAGAGGTAAATAGTGATAGTGATAGTGATAGGCTGTTACGGCGTCGTAGTCAGATCCGCCCTCCAGATAGATTAATGTATAATTGATTTCTTTTTGTTTTCATTGCAAATGAAAGATTTGTAAAAGGGAGAGGTGTTAGATATCTGAATATCTATGAAAGTTCAGGTGCGATAAACAGTTTTTCTGCTGACTTTTTGTAAACATTCCTACGGCACCTGCTCGACGAAGCTCGAGCAGTGGGCCCAGTGGAATGCAAACGTTTGGAAATTAAACACCTGTATTTACATTAATCAGAGCTTCATTTCATATTGAATGTGCATATATAACAACTTATGATTTTTCAAAACAAAACCATTTCTTAAAAAAAAAATTATTTTAAAAACGATTTGTTAAATAACAATTTTTTTTACCACTTGTTATGAAAATTAAAGAACCATTTTTTTTAATCATTATTTATCTTGGTATTCGATATTAAAAAAAAAACTATTATTATTTATATTTTCATTGTTTATTTAATAAACAATTTGTTATAAACAAATGAATTATCTATTTGTATTTTTTTTCTACTCAAAAAAAACAAAAACAACCATGTAGGGGAGAGTGGGTAAAAATGATCCCCTTAAGGTTTGATGGCGTGTAACTGCTTCTGATTACGACAGAAAATTATGGAAATTTTACTGTGATTAGCACAATGTATTCACTTCAGCCAAGTCTTGTTTTGACAAATGAAATTGTAACTTGGCTGCAGATATGACAAAAAATCTGACATAATACAAAGGGATCATTTTGCCCTACTATGTGGGGTAGAATGATTACCTTGCGAGGGGTAATACGATCCCATAATCGATACGTAAAAAAATAATACTAATATTCAACGTTATATTAAAATAAAAATAAAACCAGGTTTTTATGGCCACAAAAAAAACATATTTATGTAAAATTGGCAACGAAAAATGGCACAAATGAAAAACTACAAAATAACTTAAAGAGTAAACATCAAATTTTTTTTTAATGAGATTTCTGTGCACACAATTCACATATAAAGTCATCAGGATCATCGTCTTCGACACCGGCACATTTATCATGAGCCCAGTTAAAGTGAAAGATAAGTGCCATGTGAAGTGGAATGAATAGAAAAATCGAATTTAAACGGTTTTCTTCACATAAAGGATTCAATATAAAATTGAACCTGAGAATGGTAGATCTCAGGTGAAAAACAACTACTTTCCTGGCAAATACCACGCAGAACGTTGAATGATATTCACCTGAAAATCCATGCATACTTCCATATAATATCAATGGACATTGAATGCAAATGTTTCTTTCTGATAAGCTCGATTATGTTCAATTTATGTCGTGTTCACCTAACAATCCGCATACCGGTTTCAGGCTTCTTGGCCCTCATCAGTACGGAGTAGTCAACCAGCCAAAGGTCCAAAGAACTCTGGCTGAAGTGAGACACAACGTAAACAAACCATCATCAAGCTTGTAACACCTATAGGTACGCCGGAAAAGATAAACTTTAACTGGCGGTACCTAGTGACAGAAAGAAACACTCCGATAATCTTCCACCTCGATAGGTTTCTAAATAAAAGATTCCTTTAGTAGGAGTGGCAAGCCCGTCTAGCATATAGTGAAAGATTCTATGTGAAGTGGAATGAATAGAAAAATCGAATTCAAACGGTTTTCTTCACATAAAAGATTCAATATAAAATTGAACCAGAGAATGGTAGATCTCAGGTGAAAAACAACTACTTTCCTGGCAAATACCACGCAGAACGTTGAATGATATTCACCTGAAAATCCATGCATACTTCCATATAATATCAATGGACATTGAATACAAATGTTTCTTTCTGATAAGCTCGATTATGTTCAATTTATGTCGTGTTCACCTAACAATCATCCGCATACCGGTTTCAGGCTTCTTGGCCCTCATCAGTACGGAGTAGTCAACCAGCCAAAGGTCCAAAGAACTCTGGCTGAAGTGAGACACAACGTAAACAAACCATCATCAAGCTTGTAACACCTATAGGTACGCCGGAAAAGATAAACTTTAACTGGCGGTACCTAGTGACAGAAAGAAACACTCCGAAAATCTCCCACCTCGATAGGTTTCTAAATAAAAGATTCCTTCTCAGTAGGAGTGGCAAGCCCGTCTAGCATATAGTGAAAGATAAGTGCCATGTGAAGTGGAATGAATAGAAAAATCGAATTTAAACGGTTTTCTTCACATAAAGGATTCAATATAAAATTGAACCAGAGAATGGTAGATCTCAGGTGAAAAACAACTACTTTCCTGGCAAATACCACGCAGAACGTTGAATGATATTCACCTGAAAATCCATGCATACTTCCATATAATATCAATGGACATTGAATGCAAATGTTTCTTTCTGATAAGCTCGATTATGTTCAATTTATGTCGTGTTCACCTAACAATCCGCATACCGGTTTCAGGCTTCTTGGCCCTCAGGTGAATATCCTTGAATAGCCTTTCAGGTGAATATCATTCAACGTTCTGCGTGGTATTTGCCAGGAAAGTAGTTGTTTTTCACCTGAGATCTACCATTCTCTGGTTCAATTTTATATTGAATCCTTTATGTGAAGAAAACCGTTTAAATTCGATTTTTTCTACCCAGTTAAAGCATACTGAGCACCTGATCCAGCCCTCACCGGATAATGAATTTGAATAAGACCCACCACAAAATATGCACTCTCCGTCATCAACTTTGTTGAAATGGATTCAAGATAAATGCGAGTCATACCGTTTTCATGGATATGTTTATATATGTCACAGTCTTGTAAAACATTTCTCAACTGTTAATATTCATTTTATATTTTCACTAATAAATACGTTTGGAATTTACGTTAAATTACATTCATTGGTACAAGTTGTTTGCACAACAAAGTTCTGCCCAACGCTCTGCTCAACAGGTTATGGGCCGAGAATCTGAAATCTGTTAGTCTAGAATTCGTGTACCAACTGAAGTTAACCAAGAAGTGTTCCTGTCCAGTAAAAACGTATTGAAAGACTCTCATAGTGTAAAATATAAGTGATTCTGTGAATATGAATTCGGCGAATATATCCAGAATTGAAACCCTGAACAAAGATAATTATGATACCTGGAAAATGCAAATGGAGGCCTTACTGATCAAGAATGATGCATGGGTATACGTAAATGGTGAATTATCGAAACCATTTTCGATTGAAGGGGACGCAGCTTCTTTGAGCAGTGTAAAAAATTGGATAAAGAATGATTACAAAGCAAAATCCGATATAATTCTGTCAATCAGTCCATCAGAATTGAAACAAATCGAAGGATGCACAACTTCTCGTCAAGTTTGGCTGAAGTTGGAAAATATTTACCAGTCGAAAGGACCAGCTCGAAAAGCGACACTATTGAAACAGCTCACGTTGCAGCGAATGAATGATGGTGACGATGTTCGTGATCATTTGAACAAATTTTTTGACGCAGTTGACAAATTGAACGAAATGTAAGTCGAAATCAATCCAGACTTACTGTCCATTATGTTGTTGTACTGTTTGCCCTCCAGTTTTGAAAGCTTCAGATGTGCAATCGAGTCCAGAGATGAATTACCAGTTCCAGATATGCTACGTGTGAAAATCATCGAAGAAAACGATGCACGACAAAATGAAGCTAGGAATTCAATGCAGAATGCAATGTTTGCAAATAAAAAGCATTTTCAAAGCCGATACAACAAAAAGCTGAAGTCTATGAAAGGTATTCCCATTCGGAAGCTAATACGAAGAACGAAGAATTTAAATTTCGTTGTCACAAATGCCGAAAAGTTGGACATAAAGCATCAGAATGTAAATATAATCGCAAAATAGATGAACATTCAGCAAAATATGCCGAAAATGTGTGTCTATGTGCCACCGAAGATATTCGAATTGGCGATATTGAAACGAAATGGTGCTTAGACAGTGGTGCAACGTCACATTTATGTAAAGAAACTGAAAGTTTCACCGAAATGGTTCACATAAATACCGAATCATTGAAACTCGCGAACAATCAATCATCTAAAATAGTAGCCAAAGGTACCGTATCGTTCATGACCGATGTTAATGCAGAATCGAAAGACATAACCCTAAGCAACACTATGTATGTTCCAGACTTGCGTACCAACCTGATGTCTGTTGGGAAGATAGCTGAAAATGGATTTGAAGTCGTATTCAAGAAGGACATTGCTCTAGTGATAGGGACCGACGGTGATATTAAATTGATTGCAGATCGTATCGAAGGATTGTACTATGTGCGTGGTTTCCAGGAATCAGCTTTCTTTTCACAAAGAAATGAAGGAAATCTTGAATTGTGGCATCATCGGCTGGGACATCTGAATATTGAAGATATCCTCAAAGCTGAACGGAAAGAAATCATTGGCGGAATGAAATTGGAAAAATGTCATGAAAACTTCAAATGCGACGTATGCCATCACGGAAAAATGTCAAAAATCCCGTTCCACGAAAAAGTCTCTCAGAAAAAGTAGCTTACTAGAACTGATACATACTGATGTATGTGGACCAATGAGGATAGATTTCATTGGAAAGGCGAAATATTTCATCGAGTTTATTGATGATCATTCCCGATGGTGTGAAGTGAGGTTTATTAGATCCAAAACGGAAGTACTCGATATCACTAAGAATTTCATCACCTCAGTTGGAAACCAGAAAGGGAAGAAAATCAAATGCATACAATCAGATAACGGGACAGAATATACAAGCAAAAATTTCGAAGATTTGCTGAGTAGTCGAGGTATTACAAGACGTCTTACTTGTCCGTATAACCCAGAACAAAACGGTATTGCAGAAAGAAGAAACCGTACACTCCTAGATACAGCAAGATGTCTACTCATGCAGTCTGGTTTACCATCTTCATTTTGGGCCGAAGCCGTCAACACGGCGAATTACATCCGAAATCGTTGTCCTACCAGGAGTTTGAACGGAAAAACTCCGTATGAGGTTTGGAATCGAAATAAACTAGATGTATCCCATTTTAGAGAATTCGGCTGCAGAGTTTTCTGTCTCAACAAGGATCCAGGTAGAGGAAAATTCGACTCTAGATGCAAAGAAGGCATTTTCCTGGGATATTCCGAACAATCAAAAGGATATCGAATTTGGCTGAAAGAAGAACGGAAAATTCACATAACAAGAGATGTGAAATTTTTTGAGAAAAATCAATCAAGTCTTGATGAATATCAAGATTTTGTTCCGATTGAAAATGAGATAAATAATTCACCTCGAACAATTGACATTGAAGTTAGAAATATCATGCCTGAACCTGACATGAATCAAACTAGTGAACCAGAACCTGAGGATTATGTTCAAGAGGATGAAGAACCCCAAATATGTCATGAACAACACTCTTTACTCAGGAGAGGACCTGGCAGACCGAGAATTGAAAGGTCGGGCTCTAGGGGAAGACCTCGGAAGATTTATAGAGCGATGGAAACTCAACATGAAGAAGGAAACATTGCACTTATTTCAGAAATTCCAATGAAACATGCGATGTCTGGACCTGATAACACCGAGTGGTACCATGCTATGGTGGAAGAAATTAAGTCCATCATAAAAAATGATACCTGGGAACTCAAGGAACGTCCAAAAGACCGACATATAATTGGAAGTCGTATGGTTTTACGAAATAAGTACAGAGCTGATGGAACACTCGATAAAAGGAAAGCACGACTTGTAGCCCAAGGTTTTAGTCAAGAACCAGGTATACATTTCAATCAAACTTTCGCTCCAGTTGCTAAACTAAGTTCGATTCGACTTGTTGCGGCACTGGCAACCAAATTCAAAATGTCACTTCGACAGTTTGATGTAACTTGTGCGTACCTAAATGGCGAAATCGAGGAAGAAATATTCATGGAACCACCGAAAATGTTGAAAGAAATTCTGGAAACGATCGTCAGTGCGGAAAGTTCGAACTCCAATGTTATCACGAGAGCGGCTGATATGTTGGATCAACTTCGTCTAGGAAACCAAGTTTGTTTATTGAAAAAATCACTATACGGTCTTCGTCAAGCCGGAAGAAGCTGGTATAACAAACTGAATAGCGTTTTGATATCATTCGGAGCCAAGCCATCAAATTCTGATCCATGCGTCTATCGCATAAATCAAGGGGAAGACTTGGGAATGGTTGTGATTTATGTTGACGACATCCTGGTAGTTTCGAAAAATCCAAGTACGGCGGATACGATATATCAGAAACTATCGAATCATTTTGATGTGAAGGACTTGGGAAAAGTCGGATATTGCCTTGGAAGAAAGAAAATGGAATAGCAATGCATCAAAGAGGATACATCAAAGAATTACTGAACCGTTTTGGGATGACAGATTCGAATCCAGTGTCAACTCCATTGGACCCCAATGTGAAATTAAAAAAGTCCGAAAGAGCCCCAAACGAAGATGTGCACAAAATACCGTATCGTGAATTAATTGGTGCTTTGACGTACCTGAGCACTACAACGAGACCGGATATTAGCTTTGCAGTTAGTTATCTTGGGCAGTACAACAATTGCTACGATAAACTACATTGGACTGCAGGTAAACGTGTACTACGCTACCTGAAAGGAACCATTGATTTGGGACTTGTTTATTCACCAGATCAGGAAGTTTTGACAGGTTTTGTGGATGCTGATTGGGGGTCTTGTCTCGATGACAGAATATCCTATTCAGGATATACTTTTATTTTATCCATTATATATATATATATATATATATATATATATATATATATATATATTATAAGTCCAATTTCATGGGATTCGAAAAAGCAACGCACTGTCGCCCTCTCCTCTACCGAAGCAGAATATATGGGGATGACTGAGGCTGCAAAAGAAGCGATATATCTCCGGAATTTCATGAAGAATTTGGAACTCGAAGAGTTGACAGACATAATAATTTTCAATGATAATTTCAGCGCACTCAAACTAGCAGAAAATTCAACATTTCATGCTAGAAGTAAACACATCGATCTGAGATATCATTTCATCAGAGATTCGATCAGAAATGAAGAATTCACAGTGAAACATGTGTCAACGAGAAACATGACAGTCGATATTTTCACAAAGGGTTTACCGAAAGCGAAACATGAAGCTTGTGTGGAGATGCTCGGACTGGGTCCGGTTTTTCATTCGAAAAACTGGAATTGCCTCGAGAGGAAGTGTTGAAATGGATTCAAGATAAATGCGAGTCATACCGTTTTCATGGATATGTTTATATATGTCACAGTCTTGTCAAATATTTTTCAACTGTTAATATTCATTTTATATTTTCACTAATAAATACGTTTGGAATTCACGTTAAATTACATTCATTGGTACAAGTTGTTTGCACAACAAGGTTCTGCCCGACGCTCTGCTCAACAAACTTCCTCATCGTCTTCTGAGGAATCTTGATCAACTATAACTGTTCTTTTCAGCTTTTGTTTGCCTTTGGATTTCCTATTAGAACTTTTTGAACTTGGCTCAAATTTCCCCTTTAATCTGGTTACCTTCCTGTCCTTTCTTCTTATCTAGTCTCATACGTTTCGCTTCTAATGCCTTCTCCTGTTTCTTCCTCTAACATATTCTTATATGGACTAGAGGTTAAAACCGCCGTTGATCCTTTTTTTCTACCACCTTTTTTCTTACTCATGGTTTGTTTTTTAGGCAATGGGCGAATATCTTTGGGAAATATCAAAAACGACTGATCTTTATGTAACTGTTCTTGAGCAGCACTGCTGGTTCCAGGCATAGATTCGATGTCTGTTTTATTGATTGCAGTACTATCAAGAAGTCCTTGACCTTCATTGCTTACAAACTGATTTTTCTTGTCTTCTTCTTGGTCCATCTGGTTTTCCTCTTCTTGTGGAGTATGATTTTCATTTGTCTTTACTTCATTGTTTCCTGTTAAGTCACCTTCTATTGATTGGTCTGTAACTGTAGCAGCAGAAAATTCAAAATCTTGGAAAAGGTTACTGCCAAATGGATGTATACCACATTTGCATGCCTTTAGGTATGCTTGACAGAACAAGTTGCTGATTTGAAAAACTGTGATAACACGACCAGGATGATTATTTAGCCAGTTCTCCAAAGCATTATCGAGGTATCGACTTAATGGAAACAGAACCCCGACGTCGAGTGGCTGTAATTTGTGTGACGTGTGGGGTGGGATACATAAAATAGACACATTATTTTCTCTTGCTTTCATAATAACATCCCAATTTTTGGTGTGTGATGAATGTCCGTCTAATATCAATAATGCGGGGTCATCTGAATTTGGTTTGGTATGATTCAGAAAATGATAGAACCAGGTCTGAAATACGTCTATTTTCATCCAACCCGACTCGTTGCAGGCAAAAATAGAACCAGGTGGTGCACCTTCCTTAAGCTCTTCCTTCATCCTTTTGCGTGAAAATATTAACAATGGAGGGACTAAATTTCCTCCAGCCGCCATACATACAACAGCAGTTGTGCAAACACCACGATCAGCAGAAGTTATCCTTGCAACCTGTTCACGACCTTTCAGTGCCATAATCTTTGAATTTTTTCCTGGAACTGTGCATAATGAGGTCTGATCTACATTAAAAATTCGATAAGGGGGAAATTTGTGTTTGGTTATTTCTTGTTTCAGGAGATTGTAAAATGTATCTACAACGGGTTTATTAAAACCACCTGCTCGGGCAATAGAAGTGGATTCTGGACTTCTTAAGGTCAGCTGAGGATGCCTAGAACGAAAATTTGCCAGCCAGTCTTTTCCAGCTGCTTGTTTATCCTGGGAAAATCTCGTGCTGTTGGACCAAACATTTTTGCCTCCATATCTAAAATGTATTCTACGAGTTCTTGTTCTTGCTCCTCCGTAAACACTGATTCAAGCCGTCCTAGACCTTTCATTTTAGATACGTTATTGGTCAGCCTTCTTTTAAGAGCCATAATGGGAACACCAAATTGTCTTGCTGCAGTTTTTTAGGCATTCCTGCGTCATTTACTGCGGAAATTGCTGCAAACATATTTTTACAATCCCAGTTTTATCTTTGTGTTTTTCTATGATATATTCTCGGCATATTTGTATATGTAAAAAATAAAATAAATCCATAAACATTACATGTATTTGAGTAAGATTTCAGAAAAATTCAAGGGTACCTACCTATGTACCGTTTAATATTTTAATAAATTTACACTCTCTTGGCTATGCATCTTCGTATACTTTATACTTCAATTTAAAATTCTAATGGGGGTAAAACGATCCCTCGGATCATTTTACCCCATTAGTATGGGATCATTTTACCTCAAAGTGACCTTCTATGTTAAACATAAATTAAAATCACCCAAAATCATTAATGTTAACAACTAACAGTATCAGCACCTTCCATAGTGTCCAAGCTTTAAGGATATATCAACAACACTCACCTCAATACGTTCCCTGTTGGCAGAACAAACACCATAAAACCGGGGTATTTTTGATGCTGCTAACCGGTGAAAACTCAACACACACCTTATCTTGACGGCAGCTCACGCCAGACTGAGAGAATAGTGCTATCCCAGTTCAAAGTGTAGATTTTCAAGGTTATACATCTAATATAGAGTGTCGTGACATAGCACGTGCGGGTGATCATTTTACCCGCAGGGATCATTTTTACCGGGTCTCCCCTATTATTTTTAGAAAAAAAAATTATATTCTTTATTGAACTTTAAATTTCCTGTTCTCTTTCATTTTTGGTTCAATTAATTTGTTGTTTAATTAATAAAGAATAAATAAGTTTCAAATTTTCTCCTTGTATCTCCATTAGTTAAAAAGTTATAATAAAATTAAACATAAAAAACCAGGTCAGAGTGGTGAAATGAAAGAGAACAGAAAATTTTAAGTTCAATAAAAAATATATATATTTTTTAATAATACATGGTTGGTTTTGTTTCTTTAAGTAGAAAAAGAAAAAAAAAATACAAAGAGATAATTCATTTGTCTATAACAAATTGTTTATTAAATAAACAATGAAAATTTAAATGATAATCGTTTCTTTTATATCGAAGACCAAATAAATAATGATTTGAAAAAAAATTATTTTAATTTTCATAACAAGTGGTGAAAAGAATTGTTATTTAACAAATGCGTTTTTAAGCAATAATTTTTTTTAAGAATGGTTTTCTTTTGAAAAATCATGATTATCATCAAAGATTATGTTATAAAAATTTTTTTTTTTAATTATCTCATAAACAACGCATTTATTTATAACAATTTTTTAAACAATAGGAAATAAAAATTATTGAAAATCATTTTAAGTAGCTTTGATCATAAGAGAACGGATCAATAATAATATTATAAAAAAAAAGTTTTTTTCAATGTTTAATGAAGCTTTATAATTTTTCACTTTAGTAAATCGTTAATAACAAAACAAAAATCAACAATTTTTCAATTGTTCCAACGTAATCTATTCTTAGACCTTTGAAAAATAGCTCCACGGAAGGAAAACATTCCCAGATTAATAGTTTAACAATTATCGCACTTGCAATGTTAATGTTCGTGCTATAAAAAATTGTTAATTAACTAATGGATAACATATTGAAAAATCGCGATACAAATTTTTGGACCACGGATTATTCTTCATTGATCTATCTTGCAGGCGCCTGAATTTTTTCAATTTTTAATTTTCATATTTAATAAGTTTAAATAATATTTATTCATTAAAGGTCCGACGGGGACGTGGCTTGCGCAAGCTGGAGTACCCGTTTTCGGGCGTATTTTCAATCCTCTGGGAAAATTAAAAATATTGGTCCTACAGTTCCGGAAATCGAAACTTTTTCTCAGGAAATTTCCTCTTCTTTTGGCATCTTTTTGAATTATCTCGAAAAGTTTCTGAGATATTGGCCAAAAACCAAACCACCTTTTTTTTCACTCAATTGTTTATAACTATTGCAATTTTTGCGAGCGGCCTTAGCATTTTCTCAAAAAATATCTACATATCATTCCGAATCGAAAGACACCTCAATCATAATTTTCGGAGATTGCGAAAAAAATTTGACTTAAAAAGCACTTGTTAACCAGACTATTTACGCTTTACCTAATTCAATTGCTAGTATGTTTGGCGCCGACTCAAAATCAGTTACTCACATTAGTTTAGGAGCTCAATTATCATTTAGACTAAAAAGGTTTATTTTATTTTTTGCTTTTCAGTTGATTTTTTCGTCGGTTTAATTTTTTGTTAAAAAGTTTATATTTTTCCATTTTTTGTTGCTGAAATTACTACCTATTTAATTTTTGATTACTTCTAAAATACCCACTTACCTAGCTTACTTCAACTATTAACTATTAAATAATATGATTTTCTATTTTAACTATTTATTGTTATATAACATAAATTAATTTTGAAAGTTCTGGTTGGTTGATTTCATCACTTTGTATATAATTCCATCCTTTTTCATAGAATGTAATCATTTTGACGGATGTAGGAGGGTCTGTCAATGTCAACTACATATGTGTGCCAAAGTTCACAGGTGAAAAATCAATCATCCCCTATTTTTCTACCCATAAGGGTGGATCATTCCATTCCAAATTGGAATATGATCAACTATGAGGTATACCCTTTCTGATATAAAAAAATAATCCAAATCGGAAAACCCACTACAAAGTTATGCCTGATAGAATCGGTTAACGGACCAAAATTCAGAGGGTGAACAATCAATATCCTTCATTTTGCTACCCTTAGGTATGGATTCTGTTATTCAAATTGAAATAGGACCAACTACGAAGTACACCCTATCCAATGAAAATAGAATCATCGGAATCGAACAGCTCTGTGAAAAGTTGTGCGTGATCATACATAAAAAAAATATACGCGTCGAATAGAGAACCTCCTCCTTTTTGATTTCGTCGGTTAAAAATGACACTAATAAATAAATAGGCGCAAAGCTACAACAAATGTTCAAAATAACCTCCCTCAGATGTGATACAAGATTCAACTCTTCGCCTCATTGATTGTCGTATTCGCGCAAATATTCCTGGTGTATTTCTTATTGTCTCACAGCCGGCTATAACTCGATTCCTCAGGTCTTCAACATTTTCGACGGGAGTGGAATAAACTAATGACTTAATAAAACCCCAAATGCAAAAATTTAGAGGGTTTAAATCCGGAGATCGAGCAGGCCAATGTTCCGTACCTCCCCTACCTATCCAACGATTTGGATATACTGTATCTAAGTGATTACGTATGGAATGGACTGGTGCACCATCATGCATGAACCAGAAGTGTTGTCTCAGCTGTAGAGGAATTTCTTCAAGAAGAACAGGTAACTCTTCCTGTAGGAAATTAAAGTAAGAGTCGCCTGTTAGTCGTTGTGGGAGGAAATATGGACCGATTAAATGATCATCAAGTACCCCAAGCCATACATTTACTGAAAACTGATGCTGAAAATGTGCTTCAAAAATTCCATGTTGATTTTCCTCAGCACAGAGGTGATTGTTATGGAAATTTCATATACACTGTCATCCAAAATTAGCTTCGGCAGTAAACAAAACGCCATTTGAAAAAATTAGGAATTTGAGCGATTTGATGAAGAATCCAATGGCAAAAAACTAGGCGCGGAAAAAGTCTCTAGGTAGTAGAGCTTGCACACGTTGAATATGAAACGGATACAATTGCTGTTCTTTAAGAATTTTGAATACAGTGAAATTGCTAACATTCAGTATGTTGGAAATTTTTCGAGTACTTGTTTCAGGTGACTCCGCAATTAACTCGAGAACTGCTTCTTCTAGTTGCACAGTTCGTACTTCTCGAGGGTTCCCGCAGTCAGACGTTTGTTTCTTAAATGTACCATTTTCGCGCAAACGTTGGTGAAGACGAGCAAATATTGTGTGATGGGGTACCCTACGTCCTGGATACAACTCAGCATACAATCGACGAGCTTGCCGATCATTTCCATCACTTCGACCATAGACAAAATGCATGTCTGACAATTCCGCATTTGTATAATTTTCCATTCGTTTCGATAAAAGAAAAATCAATTACCCAATATCATTAATGTTATACCAAACTAAAAGCTTAAAAATGAAGAAACGCTAATTTGACATTTTGTTGAATTATTCGTATTTAACAGAATGTTGACAGTAGCCTACTAGCATCCCTACTAGATAATAAATTAAAGTAATGACAAATACGCGTTAAGATGTTTTAGTTTTTTAGGATAAAAACGGCACCCCATACAAAAAAAACAGAGATTTTTTGTTACAAATTGAACGAGGAGTTCAAAAATTATTTTTAATTTGGAATATCCTATTTTTTTCTTAAAAAAAAAATGAGGTCATTATTCGTATGCGCGCCAATGATGAGCATAAAATTCTTAATTGCATGTCAAAAAATGCACAATAACTACCTCTTAAAATTCACCAAATTCCATTTGCATATCTCGACTGGTTTCAGAGCAATAAATAAATAGTCAGTTTTTAAGAAAAACTTCTCCCCGTATCTCGGAAAACGAAGCATTTGCGAACAAGAGTTTATAGCAAACTGTCATTATTTTTCATGGTGAATCACTCGCCTAAGTATAATCATTAAATTAATCTAATCTAATCATAAACTAACATAATCTTCATAATAAATATATCATACTATCATAATTTCTATTTTCCATAATCATTCTATTCTCAGTATAATTTATAATTTTACAGTGTTTCATTCTGGATTGTTAATTTAAAATACTTGACGTATTCTCGAAACAAGTTAAATAGTAAGATTTGCTAATAAACATCATTGAGTTAAAATTACTATAAGGTATACAATATTAAGATTGTTCCGAATGGTTAAAATGGTATATAACTGTCACAAGATAAAACTAAGGTATTAAAAGATTTTGAAGTAAAGTTTGTCGCACTTATTCACTAACACCCTGTATGTTCTGCCAATTTTGATTTTCCAGTTTCTCTATTTCTTATATTATTTTTGTGATTGGATTTTCTTATTCTCAAAGGTCTTGACGTTTCTCCCGTGTAAGTTTTACTACAAACACATGGAACACTGTATACCCAATTTTTTTCATTTTGTTCTTCGTTTCTTGGTTAATTTTGATCTCAACATGCAGTGACCGGCAGACAGTACTTATCATATGCGAAATTTTTTCATTAATAAATTTTGACAAATATAGCAATCGCTTCTTCATCAAAAGAAACCCCAAAAGACGTTGTATAGTCCCGTTCGTCATTTCGTGTTTGGCAGGAAATTAAAAAAAAAAGTTATGTTTCAAAACACACTTATTTAAATAAATATCGAAAAATGTTATTGAAAAAAGTTGTTCAGAACGACATTTTATAGCTATGTTTGAGTTTTGAAAAAAATCTGAGATAAAAAAATAGAAATAATTTTTTTGCCATAAAAAAAATCAATTTGGAAAAATAGATTTCTGACAATAACACTTATTAGTAAATCCAACAGTAATATTTTGAATAATATTTTGTAAATATTCGCAAGCTATTTCTATTTTATTCGGAGAAAATTTTAAATCTGTGAATTTGCCATGATGTGTTCCGCTGCTTCATAAGAGGTTACTGAAATATCTTCACGACATTATAATCCCAATACTGTTTATTATTGATAAAGACCATGTATCTACACAATTTTAATTTGAATTTTTTATTAGAACAAATAATTGATTTAATTTTTGACATAACAAGAACTACAAATTTTTTACTTTATATTTTCAAACACTTTATAATAAAATTAGAAGCTGAAATAATTATTAACCAAACAATTTAATACATTCTCGAAACTTTGTAATTGTCCATTACTAGACATGTCTACCCTGATGTTCAATACATGTAGTAGTTCGGGATTTCAGTTCTCTGGACACATTTCGCAGCATTTGTGGTGTAATGTTATTAATACATTGTCGTATTACTTCTTCCAAATGTCGATATTATAAAATGGCTGATGTTCATTAACCTTACTTTCCAGGTTCCCCCATAAAAATAAATCCAAGGGCGTCAAATCTGGGGATCTTGCAGGCCACTGGTTTTCTGAATATCGGCCTATCCATTTACGAGGAAAGTGTTCGTTGAGCCATGCTCAGATTTCAAGGATACTATGTACTAAGCTCCGTCTTGTTGGATTTTTTTTTTGCAGCGGTAACCCATGTAAGAAATAAAAGAACTCGTTATTTAAAAACTCTAAATAATTTCGTGATTTTAGGTTGCCCCTAAAAAAGTAAGGCCCAACGATCTGCGTATCTAATAAGCCGCACCAAACATTAATTTTGGAGGAAAATTGACTTTTTGCAGTTGCTGGGAAGAACCGTTTGATGTGAAAGTCGCCTCATCAGAAAATAAAAAAATTTGTAGGAAATCATGCCTTGGAACCAAAATGAGAAATCTAACCGGGCATCGAAATCTCTATCGAGTAAGTTTGGGTGAATTTTGGTTTGTATGCACACAATTTATTATTCTTCAAAATTCTTCTTGTTTTTTTTTTCAGATATACCATCTGTGGATTTTCTGTGACCGATAACAAAACATCAAAGGTACCTTCTTCATTAGTGACGGGCTTACTATGTGGAATTTTGTAACGATTTTCTACACTGGCTGTAACTTTAAATTTGTTTAAAATACGCAACACAGTAGATTCATGGATATTCTTATTTAGATATCTGGCAGAGTATATCTGCTGCTTCTCTGGAATTATGAAAACGCTCGCCACATATTGAGAGGAGCTCAATTTTTTCTTGCAAACTTAGCTTTTCTTGGGGCATCTCTAATTATTATTAACGCACTAGAAAATGTGAAATAACTTTTACAATGAAAAAAACTATACAAGAAAGACGATAAAAATACCGGGATGAATAGGAACACTACTGAATTGTTTGACATCTCTTTATAACATATTAGCATTATTAGTCAATTGTTTCATGGCCTCTTCAATCAAGAGGAAATCTGTCGATGCACGCATCAACAATGATAATATTGTAGGTATGTATGAACAATTTGCCAAAAATCTATTGAGTTTTTCTTCGAATAAAAAATTTCAATTGAAATTGTGTTGATACAAGGACCTTTATTAATAATAAACAGTATCGGGATTATAATGTCCTGGAGATATTTCAGTGACCTCTTATGAAGCTGCTGAACACATAGCAAATTCAAGATTTAAAATTTTCTCCGAATAAAATAGAAATAGTTTGCGAAACTTTACAAAATATGATTTGAAATATTACTGTTGGCTTCACTAACGAGTTTCTTTGTCAGAAATGTATTTTTTCAAATTTATTTTTTTTTATGCCAAAAATTTATTTTTATTTTTCATCTCATAATTCTTTTAAAACATGTACATAGCTATATATGTTGCTCGGTAATGTATTTCCATGTATACGACTTCGCTTGAGAAAACGAGGGAGATTCAATTCTCCAACTTGATGAAAAATGAGGTAAATAAAGGGAATAAATATGATCATCATTTTCCAAAATCAAATAGATATTATTTGGTGAATCAAATTACATAC
Source organism: Gonioctena quinquepunctata (assembly GCA_018342105.1). Taxonomy (NCBI): domain Eukaryota; kingdom Metazoa; phylum Arthropoda; class Insecta; order Coleoptera; family Chrysomelidae; genus Gonioctena; species Gonioctena quinquepunctata. Next base: position 104,406 of record JAFIRS010003100.1, on the reverse strand, counting down.
CGATATTTTTCAAATTGATCCCTGAAGTTCAATTGTAATATCTTTTTTTTTCTCATGACAAATCACATTTAATATTTATATTACTATTCATATGAAATGGGAATGTATTATAAAGTATTCCATTATTCCAATATTTCCTTATATTGTTTTTGTTCCCAAATATTTGTTTTGTTCTTAGAAAACCCCAAAAAAATATGAAAGGAGTATCATTCCTCCAAAAGGATTACTACATTATTCGAAGACTTTGTTGGAATGATTCTGTAAAGGATTACAATTCGTGTTGTATAAGAAATTAATTAGTATTCATAATATTTCATTATCGCTGGATTTGTTTAACCTGCAAAAACTACATTTTCAAAGTTGGAGAAGACTGAAACCATATAAGATGGGTGAACCTTGATTATTGTTACTGGATATAATCATATGAATATGAATCATTTTATGAAAGACTAGCTGGTACCCGCGACTTCGTCCGCCTATAATTTGTTTTTTTCCTGGTTTCCTTTGTGTAGTTTCATCTAGCTCATTATGCCTGTGGCTTTGTCCGCTTCCCGTTATCCCATTATCCCATTTCCCGTTATGTGGTTTCCCGTTATCTCGTTTGTGTGGCATAATTACTTTTACAGCGAAAGTAATGCTTAGTGATGATAAGAAATTCACTAATCCCTTTTCACCCCTGTAGGGATGGAATTCTCAAATAAGATTTAACACGATTAATTTATTTGCAACAGATAGCCAAAACAATAATTTTCATGATTCTAACTGAAAAACTATACGGAATCCCCATAAAAATTTTGACCCACATTTCACCACTTAGGAGTTGGATTTTTGGAAACACTAAAACATATATTTCTTTATTTTTAACAAAGTCCTCAATTGCCAATTTTTATGACCTAACTTGAAAACTAACGGAACCCTCATAAAAATGTTCACCCCCCATTTCACCCCTTTAGGGGTCGAATTTCTAGAAACATTGAAACATGTATTTCTTTATTTGTAACAAATACCATAGATACCAATTTTTATGACCCTAACTTAAAAACTAACCAATCCCCCATAAAAAATTTCACGCTCTTTTCACCGCTTTAGGGATTGAATTTCTGAAAACACCGAAACATATTTTTCTTTATTTGTAACAAAGACCTCAAATACCAATTTTTGTGATCGTAACTTAAAAACTAATGGAACCCCCATACAAAATTTCAATCCCCATTAAAACCCACTTTTCACCCCTCTAGGGGTTGAATACTTTACTTCTTTACCAATTTCTATGAACTCAACTCGAAAAAAGTTACGGAACTCCTATACAAATTTTCAACCTCCATTTTAACCCCTTTAGGGTTGAATTTAAAAAATCCTTCAATACATCTTCCTTTATTCGAAAAGAAAAGCCCAAATACCATTTTCCATGACTCCAACTTCAAAACTAACGGTACTTCACTTTCACCCCCCTTCAACCTTTAGTGATGGAGTATCAAAAAAACCGTTCATAGTGGTACCTATGTCATAATAGGAATAATAGATATTTGGGTAATTATATATGTATAGATATTTCCTACTCTTTAACCACAAAGTCATGATAATGAAAAAACATTTTTCTACTCCCGTATTATAATACGCGAATTATATATCTGCTAACGATTTATTAATATTGTACATTTTAACACGGATTTTCATTTCCAAACAGATTTTGGCCAATAAAAACACGAACGTTTCATTATGAAACAATTTTCAGCCTATAGAAACACGTACTTGGGCATAATCAAGTGGTATATTTCTACATACTTGTTGACAATAATTTTAATTGACATTCAATCGCAACGCAATTCAAAAGTACCTATAAGTATGTCGAGCAGTGAAGAATTATCTTGTGTACCACCAGAAATTCTTGTTTCTATTTTATTATTAATTGGTCGTAGAAAAAACAGTGTATGCAACGATAATGTAATGTCCTTCAATTCACTAGCACACGGTGCGCATGTATTAATAGCTATCATTAAATTATCGTTGCATAATATACTATTAGTTGGGTAATTTATTTATTTATTTTATTCACACAGGCCTATGGGCCTAATTACATGAATAATATACAAGAGAAATACAGTTAATAATAATTTTTCGAAACTAAAAAGTAATAGATAAATCAATGTTCGATAGAATTATAGGGGACATCAGTTACAGGGTCCTGCAACAGTGGCGCGGTGTTCCATATCTCTATTTAGGAAACAGATAGGAATCTATATTTCATAATATTACCTTATTGCTCGAGCTCGACAAAATAAAAAAAAAAAATTCGGTCACACAGAGTGTTCCATTTTTTCTGAGCGGATCCCAATTGTGTTTTTTTAAATGGCAACCTATATTTTTTATCGCTTTTTTGGTTTCTACATAGAAAATGAAAGATACTTTATGTATATCTTCACTTCGAAAATATTGACGGTTTTCGAGATTTCTAGCATGACAGGTTTTTTTTCCAATATTCGTCACTCAGAATATTTAAAATTATAAATTGAATTTCTAGTCAAATATTCTACATTGGTAACTCTCTCAAATGATATATCTGAAATCGACCTGTGATATACAGGGTATGAAAAACAGCTTGCCACATATTGTAAATAAAAATTTGCAGAATCTTCCTTATTTTGAATGGAACACCCTGTATATTATCGATCCATAAGAAGCGCTAACAAAGGCTCTACAAATGTCATCAAGTATTCCCTATGGTTAAGTTTACTAGTTTTTCTTAAAACAGCTCTTTTTTTTCAAATGGCAAGTATTCATATTTTTTCGCTATAATCTGAATGAAGATTTTTTCTTTATTTAAGGTTCCAAACAAATATTTTTTTATGAAATAAATGTATGTATCACATTTTTCTAAATGGAAAATTTTTTTTTTTCATTGGATGCAGAATTTTACACAGAAAGCGTGCATATCAAACCAAACACGATTAAATAAAAAAACATTAGAATATTACTAATAATTTTTTTTTTCATGTTATGGTGTATATTCATGAATTAAAATCTTAAGTTCTAGATATTTGAATTGTCAACTGGCAAACTACAAAAGGGAAAGTTTAATGAAGATTGATATTGAAACTTTTATAAAATATGTTCAACATGTCTTCCATTTTCTTGAATGCAGAGCTGAAGTCTATGTTTGAAAGACTGTTCTACCCTGCGCAAGACAGCTGGTGTAATGCCGCGAAAAGCATTTGCATATTTTCGGAAGAAGTTGGTGGCTCGACGAAAACCATATTTTTTATGTATCCCCATAAGAAAATATCCAGTTTTGTTAAATCTGGTGATCTAGCGGGCCATCTGACAGGCCCATTCCGTCCTATGCATTTATTGGGAAATACTTCATTTAAATGATCTCTCACTTCTGCCGAATAGTGAGCAGGAGCGCCATCATGTTGTAACCACATTCTATTGCGAAGGTCGAGAGGAATATCTTCTAAAAACCTGGTAAATCATTTCGTAAGAAATTGAGATACATTGTTCCCTCAAGAAAGTATGGACCAATTACATATTCTCCAATGATGCCTCCCCAGACATTTATCGACCATCTATGTTAATAATCCACCTGTCTCAATAAGTGGGGATTTTCTGTCGAATAGTAATGGTAAATTATGTCGATTCACAAATCCATTTTTATGGAAGGTCGATTCATCCGACCATAAAATGTTATTGAAAAAATATTCGTTTCGACGAATTTCTTCCATAGCCCAATTGCAAAATCTCACTCTCTTCTCAAAATCGGCATACAGTAGTTCTTGATGTAATTGAACGTGGTATGGATGAAAATTCGTTGCACTGATCTCTCACTTATATCCTCTATTTCACCAATTTGTCGTTGACTCCTACAAGGATCTTCTTCAACAGCAAGAAGAACTTGCAATTCATTATCTTCGTTAGTAGCTGGCTTGATGCGCTCATGTTTAGAATAATTGATACTTCCAGTTTCAACAAATCGTGTCAGGACCTTTCGGAAAGATCTTTCATCTGGATGCCTTATATCTGGATACCGTTGAGAATAAATTTTACTTGCCAATAAACAATTCCTGTCCGATTCACCTAATATAAAAATCATATCAATCAAATCACTTTTTGAAAACAACATTCTGATGAAATTATATCGAAAGTTCAACTTCACGATTCACTAAAGATTTCAATACTTATTTGCAGGCAAATATTTTGATCTGTCATTTGCCAGACTACATGATTTCCAATAAATATTTTATTCGCTGAAAGGTTGTTTTAGACCGATAGAATATGGCACAAATTTCGAGATTATTGAAATTATTGTAAATATTCAAGAACGTACATTTTGTGGTGTAATTCACAACTTGTTTATCTAGCAACAGGTAATAAATGTGTTACAAACATAACATAATCTCGATCACAGCGTCAAATATGGATTTCACAGTAAAAAAATCATTGATATTATGGCAATGAAATAGAATAATTGTCATTTAAAAAAAAAATTCAAGAAAAACCTAGGACAATGTACATAGTTGAAACAAGATGTCTTTTGTATATTCTATCAGTAATCAAATGGATTTGGCTTTGAAAAAAGTCGTTCATTGAGATTATAGCAGAGAAATATGAATACTTGCCATTTTTCGAAAAAAATTGCTGTTTTAAGAAAAACTAGTAAACTTTACCTCAGGGAATACTCGATGACATTTGTAGAGCCTTTGTTGGCGTTTCTTATGGATCGATAATATACAGGGTGTTCCTTTTAAAATAAGGAAGATTCTGCAAATTTTTATTTATAATATGTGGCAAGCTGTTTTTCATACCCTGTATATCAGAGGTCAATTTTAGATATATCGTTTGAGAGAGTTACCAATGTAGAATATTTGACCAAAAAAAAATTTCAATTGGACTTGGCACAACTTTATAATTTCAAATATTCTGAGTGATGAATATTGGAAAAAAAACCTGTCATGCTAGAAATCTCGAAAACCGTTAATATTTTCGAAGTGAAGATATACATAAAGTATATTTAATTTTCTATGGAGAAACCGAAATAGCGATAAAAAATATAGGTTGCCATTTTCAACCGACGAAACCAAAAAGGAGGAGGTTCTCTATTCGACGCCTATATTTTATTTTATGTTTGATCACGCAAAACTTTTCACAGAGCGGTTCGATTCCGATGATTCTTTTTTCATTGGATAGGGTGTACTTCGAAATTGGTCCCATTTCAATTTGAACAACAAAATCCATCAATAAGGGTAGCAAAATGAAGGATATTGATCGTTCACCCTCTGAATTTTGGTCCGATAACCGATTCTATCAGGCATAACTTTGTAGTGGGATTTGGATGATTCTTTTTTTATTAGAAAGGGTATACCTCATAGTTGATCAGATCCCAATTTGGAATGAAATGATGCACCCCTATGGGTAAAAAAATAGGGGATGATTGATTTTTCACTTGTGAACTTTGGCACACATATGTAGTTGACATTGACAGACCCTCCTACATCCGTCAAAATGATTACATTCTATGAAAGGATGGAATTATATACAAAGTGATGAAATCAACTAACCAGAACTTTCAAAATTAATTTATATTATATAACAATAAATAGTTAAAATGAAAATCATATTATTCAATAGTTGATAGTTGAAGTAAGCTAGGTAATTAAGTATTTCGGAAGTAATCAAAAATTAAGTAGGTAGTAATCAGTAGATTTCAGCAACGAAAAATCCAAAAATAAAAACTTTTTAACAAAAAATTAAACCGACGAAAAAATCATCTGAAAGCAAAAAATAAAATAAACCTTCTTAGTCTAAATGATAATTGAGCTCCTAAACTAATGTTAGTAACTGATTTTGAGTCGGCGCCAAACAAAGTAGCAATTGAATCAGGTAAAGCGTAAAATGATGGCAGCGAGATGCACGGCTGCGTTTTGTTTACTTCTTTCAAGTGATATAATGATCTTCGATAATTGTTTGTTTGGCGCCGACTCAAAATCAGTTACTCACATTAGTTTAGGAGCTCAATTATCATTTAGAATAAGAAGGTTTATTTTAGTTTTTGCTTTTCAGTTGATTTTTTCGTCGGTTTAATTTTTTGTTAAAAAGTTTTTATAAAAAACACAGTTGGGATCCGCCTAGAAAAAATTTAACACCCTGTGACCGACAATTTTTTTATTTTGTCGAGCTTGAGCAATAAGGTGATAATATAGAAATATAGATTCCTATCTGTTTCCTAAATAGAGATATGGAACACCGCGCCATTGTTGCAGGACCCTGTATAATAGTATCTACTTGTAGTATCTGGTTTAGTAAATATTAAATGCTGATGGATATTTGCTGTTGAAGAAAGAGTTTTCTAAATCTGTTTGATGTCAGAGACCAATCTATATCAATCAATGCATTAGAATAATTCGCCTCAAGCAATGATGTATTGAACATAAGAGGAAATCTGGTTCGGCGGGCAAACACATAAAAGAGATAAGAGCTAAGAGATCAGGAGAATTAATTTTGTAATTCATTAGTTCATACAGGAATGAAAGCATATTCAATTTTATTCTATTATCCAAGGAAATAACACAAAATTCTAACCTAAGTTGAGATGATCTAATAGTAGAATAATATGGCCATCTTCTATATTTTTTGAAGTATAAATGTGTAAGAAACCTATTTTGGACTTTTTCTAATGTTTGTAGAGTAGTTTGCGATTCTCCATTCCAGAGTATTGAGCCAAATTCTAGTTTAGGCCTCACAAAATGTATAAGGTTATTAATATAAGAACATAAAGTTCTTATATTCCTAAAATCAGATCATTGTCTAATTATAAAACCAAGTGTTCGACTTGCAGACTCTGCAGTATTTTCAATATATTTAGTGAAATTTCGTTTGTTATTGTACGTTATACCAAGATCCTTAAATTCTGTGCATCTCTTCAGATGATCCTCGTCCATTTTATAATCGAAAATTATTTGTTCTTTAGCATTTTATATTGACATTACCGAGCATTTTTTTACATTAAATGGGGATTTAAAATCGTTACTTCATTCATACAATGAATTTACTTCCTTTTGAATCTATGACAGTTTGAATTTTCTTGAATATTTTCAGATCATCAGCAAATAGCAAAAAATGTGAATACTTGATCACCGAGGGTAAGTCATTAATAAAAATAATGAAAAGCAAAGGTCCCAGATTTGATTATTGCGGTACTCCCGAGTAAGCATGAAATTTTTCAGAAAGAACTATTACCATTATACCTAACAGCAACTTTTCTGTTCTCTAGATAACTTTTGAAAAGTTCTAAAAGTCTTGCCGATTCTCCAAACTTGTGAATTTTCCGGAATAAGAGGTCATGATGTCAAAGGCTTTACTAAACTCTGTAAATATGGTATCTAATTACATTTTGTCTTCCATGGCATTATTAGCAGTATTTGTGAATAACAGTAATAAACATCAATGAAAGGCAAAATGTGATTGGAAATTCATCATGCAGTCTTGCCATTTTGATGAAGTTCAAAGTTGTTTGTGGTTAGTTTTCTTTAAAATGCGCAGGCCCCAGTTGGAAATTACCAAATTTCTGGAGCCTGGCCCATTCCAGGGCTACTCAGACACATAAAATGTGCTCTGCTGATTCGTCTTCCATACACTGCAGTCGAGGTATTAATGTTTGATATCTGTAATGATCACTACCAGCACTTTTGAGCTGGCAATCCGTATTTAAAATGAATATTGAATAACTTTTCAGGTGGGAGTTATCAAATCATTTAGCAGCTAATCCTTGCATCCATTGCTCATTCAAAAACCACAATAATTTCATTATATTCAGACAATTTCAATTGTTATTCCAGAAGCACCAGCTACTATTCCCGAGGCTATTCAATGATTGTTCATTCGAGAGAAAGCAGAAATATTATGAGCAAATACAAATGGACCTGTTAGTATTGAATCTGAAAAATCTTATTTGGGTCTTCATTCTTCATATAATGATACTTTCGCGAAATCCCTGGAAAATCATCGTCATCCGTTCGTTTGTTGGCAGTGGCGTAGAGTATTCAATTTCGTAACATGGCCCCCTCTAATTTAGATCATCCCGTTCGGAAGCTTGTTCGAATTGGTTGAATATAGAAGTCATTGTGGTCTTGCTATTTGTTTGCCCTTATCATAAGTAAATATTGGGTAAATGTTGATTAATTCTATCACAAACTCAAACTATTCCATTCTTGCTTTTCCAATCATGCAGAAGATTTTTTTATACATCCCAAATTTGGTTTTCTCATCTATTCCTAAAGTAGAGATAATATTTTGTAAATTCTATATATATGAGAGGGAGGATTTGTTTTTAGTGTTCAATTCTGTCATAATAATTGTGAATGTGGTCCTATGTCAAACTCGTATAATAGGGGCTAGGGGAGTCTCGCACAAGTGCATCCAACTTAAACAAATCCTTCAAAGTTCTGCCTTTCAAATGGGCCCTTTTCTAAAATCTTTTGATTTGCACATTAAGATTACTATTTAGAAAGTTCAGCAACATACTTTCATATTCATATTTTCTTGGAACAAGTGACTGGACAAATGATGATACTCTTAATTTGTTGAAGTTTATGTTGGAGTATCATTATCAAAGCCATTTCTGATTGAATTATCTAGGAAAATATTTTCCAATCAACATGTTTTTGATGAAGAAAAACAATTATTGCGTATTAATATCTACTTAATAGATAGAAACGGTTTAGTGGGTACACTACATAGAAACAATCAAGGCATTAAAGCAAATGTTCAAATGGACCACCATTTTGTTCAATACACAATTGGCATCTCCGTATGATCGACTGTCGCACGCTTTGGAATATTCCTGGTGTATCCTGTATTAACGTACATGCTGCTAAAATTCTTGCCCTTAAATCTTCCACAGATTCTACAGGTGTTGAAACACTAAGTATTTGAGGTATCCCCACAAAAAAAATCTTGTGAAGTTAAATCCGGAGAACGTGCAGGCCAATGTATGGGACCACGTCTACCTATCCACCGATCATGGAATGTTTGATCAAGAAATTGACGAACGATTCGTTGGAAAAGGGCCGGTGCTCCGTCATATTGATGCCACATTCATGACGAACTAATAGAGGTACGTCTTCAAGTAGCCCAGGTAAAACATGTTTAAGAAACACTCGGTAGTTCTGCCCATTCAAACGGGGAGGAAGAAGATATGGTCCAACGATACGATTTTCGATAACTTCTACCCAATTATTCACTGAACACTTTCATAAATGGCAGTTCCTACTATTGAAATATCCATCTCTTGTGAAACATGCCTCATCCGTGAATAGAACATATTTGGGAAAGTCGTTTGCTCCTTCATACATCCTCAGAAACCATTCACAAAAAAATCTACGAGGGCCATATTTACCAGCATCCAGGGCAATCACCTTCTGTAGGCGAAATGGATACAATAGTTGTTCACGTGCTACTCGACTTACTGTTGATTGTGATACGAATAGCCCGAGTGCTGGTAGAAGGATCTGCTGCTAATCGTTCAAGAATTTGTTCTTCCGTAACATTATCTCTTCTTGTTCTATCAGCACCACAATGGTGTTTACTGAATTCAAAGGACCCCGTTTCCTTCAATCGTCGATGCATAGCTAGAAAAGTAGTGAAATGTGGATTATGTCTGTTTGGATATCTATGTTGAAATAATTCTGCAGTGGCTCACCTTTATAAACGAAATGCATATCTGTATATTCTTCAAATGAATAATCCATTTTGAAACGATGTTCACTGACTGAAATGATGACAGATGACTTGACAATAATACAAACTGTTTTGGGTTACTGTCAATTGTGTCTAATGTTAGGATCGATATATCAGTGTGTTTTTACCGGGAACCACTAAACCGTTTCTATCAATTAAGTAGATATTAATAGGCAATAATTGTTTTTCTTCATCAAAAACATGTTGATTGGATAATATTTTTAAAGATAATTCAATCAGAAATGGCTTTGATAATGATACTCCAACATAAACTTCAACAAATTAAGAGTACTTATCTTTAGTTTTTCGCAAAAATTATTTCAGACTTTAACTCTTATCTAAGTGGAGTATTATGAATTTGAGGTTGGGTTTGTTCATCAATTGATCTGTCAAAACAATCATATGCAAGAAAGTATGGTAAGATATCAGTGAATCCACGACATCGATTCGATCAAATAATATGATGAGTGAAAAAATGGTGACATCGGTCTCATTCTGTCTCACCCGTACTGTTTCCGATTCTCCCAACATACAAAAATGTTCAGGAGGTTGACACATATTCCGATATGTTGTAAGAAATTAGCATTATGCGATTATAGCACATTGGAAATTATGTCTCTACTAAGGACATATCTTCAGTTTTTGTCAATTATCTCAGAAACCTCCACTTTTAGACACATGAAATGTCATGACTTTCAGGTTGAGTATCGATGAGCCGAACTGATGTCAAACGCTCATTTGTCTATTCACTTGTCCCAAGAAAATATAAAGGAACATATGACCACATACCATCGTAACTACGCCACTGGTTTACGAAAATAAAAAATTATAACTCCAAATTAGCACGTTGATAAACCTTGATTAGTGTTCCAAGTTTCAAATTTTTACTTCAGGAATTTTGGAGAAAACAAATTAAATCTTATTTTTTTTTTCAACACCCTGTATCTCAGAGGGGATGCATTTCAGGACATACCTTGATAGCAAGTTTTCACCTCGAAATGAGGTGAGGAATCTGTAGTCGGAGTTTGTCGGTCTCATTCAGACTCACACTGTATAAATATGTATATGTATATATATATATATATATATATACATATATTTATTTATATATAAAAAGCATCAAATATGGATAGTGGCACCTATAATTGTGTGTTGAAGCTTAGACCTGTTATTGTGGAATTTTAATGACACGAAATTTCGTGCACATTAATAGGTCACCAACAGATGTCAGCATAGGCCAATCCAAGACACCAATAGTCGTACTCCTAGTGCGTTCTGAGTAACGCAAAACAAATAACGAGAATAGGATGAATTTGTTACGAATCCATCCGCCAACAGCTGTTTCATGGTTTCCCAATCATCAGGACGGCTTGTGGTCTCTTTCAAATTCGTATCAATTATCTCACAGTGCTAATACCTACCGGCAAGTACAAAAATGTGAAAAGCATCAAATTATAGATAGTGACGCCTTTAATCTGTGTGTTGAAGCTTTTTTGTACTTGGCGGTAGGTATTAGCACTATGAGATATTTGATACGAATTTGAAAGAGACCACAAGCCGTCCTGATGATTGGGAAACCATGAAACAGCTGTTGGCGGATGGTGGGTGGGCTCTCTTGGATTTGTAACAAATTTCTCTTATTTTCTCTTCTCTCTATATATATATATATATATATACATATTTCATTGGGGATCTTCTTGGGGTTGTGGTTCCTTAGTATTGAGAAATTTTATTATGGTTGAAGTGGAAAGCTTTATTTTAACGTAAATTCTTCAAACATAAATTTGACGTTACGACGGGGTCCCCTCGTTTTCATCAGGAGTAACTTTTTCATGACATTGTTAGCTTGGTTTCGAGAGAGTTCAGTGAGTTTATTTGTAGATTTTTTATTTTGGATGTGGACATTTTGTGTATACTATTTCCTTGTGTATACTTTTTGTACTTCCCCAAGAAATCCCCCAAAGAAATTTGAAAACAAAGGCTCAAGAATCTATAATATATATATATATATATATATATATATATATATATATATTTATAAATGTTGTAAGTCGTGAATGTATTTATATAGCTTTACATGTTTTTTATAATGATTTTATCCTTTGTTATTATTATTTATCTTTTGTATTGAATATTTTGTGTATCTCTCAATTTGACTTACCACATGTACTATCTGTACCCCGATTGGCTAATGAATTATTATTTTTATGACTACTGACCGCCGGGATTTTTAATTTTTGGGTTAGGGATTATTGTTGGTTTACCAAGAAACAGGTTTTTTATTTCCATGAATTTTGAATAGACACTGATTAGTTATAGTCTAAGATCTGGCAGCATATATCTGCAGGTATCTGTTTTTTCAATTAAATTATATTCAAATTAATTAATGACAATGTAATGCACTGCTGCCGGGTTGCCTATCAATAATTAGCCGCGATTACATTTAATTGAATATATTTTCAGTGTGAAGCGAGTAAGTGTGGTGAGGGGGTTACTTGTGCAATGGTTGCCTGTGAAAAAATGGCTGCAAGTAGTGGTTGCCATGATAGAAATCAATTACTTTCGCTCTAGATGAGTATGAGCGAGAGGAGTGCCCGTGCGGCTTTCTGTTGTAAACAAGGATACAATTTGGTGTAGTTCATTTATTTATTTATTTATTTACTTAGCATTGCTAATACAATCAGGGCCGCGCCGACCCCCACAGCGCCTGTGTGCGAAACCTATGAAGCGCCTCTTTTTTTCACGAATCTTAATGTTTCAACTTATTTTTATTTCTTATTTGTTAATTTTGACCGAAATAAATGTTCTCTAGTTTTATATAATTAGATAATATTTTTCTGAATAGGTAAAACCAGTTCGTTTTCGCTTGCCAATTACTGCGAAAAATAAAACGCGAATTAAATTTTTACATACTTTATTTATGATGTTCTACCTAATCGTATACTTATATATAATAACAAAATAACTGACTTTTTTCTAATAATACCAATTTAACTATTACGTATGCTATGTTAAAAAACAACAAGAGTCTAAAATGTGTAAGAATATAAATAAACATATTTAAATTATATTATTTACACTCTTCTAGCTTTTTTGTTTGCGAAATCTTTAATAGTTTCGTGTATGTCTATATGGTCTAATATGGCATCCTCTATGGATATAGTTGCTAAATTTGTTAATCTTTCCTGGCTCATTGTTGAGCGCAAATAATTTTTTATTAGTTTTAAGTTAGAAAAGGACCTTTCCGCGCTTGCTACGGTAACTGGCATAGTTAGCAAAATTCGTAATGCTATTGTGATGTTAGGGCATACAGCTGTAAAATTGTTTAAATATATAAATTCGAGAATTTTCGCCACATCATTATTTAATTTTTTGAAAAAAGACTGACATGACATAATTTCTTCACACAAATCATCGGCGTTAATGTCCAATGAATCATTTGCTGTAAGTTTTTCCTGCAAACGATGACAGCTTATTCTTAATTGACTGTGTTCTTGGCCATCACTTAGTTTAAATGAAAAATTAAACACTTTATTGTGATTATTCAATAAATTAAATCTTTCGTCTACGGAGGATAAAGCTTGATCCAATATATAAAAAAATACATTAATTTTAAAAGCGATTTTCAGTTCATTTATAGTGTGGTCTTCGTGTTCATAATCGAAACTCTTTGGAGTCTTACGACGTCTCAGGGGTCTGGATCTGGAAGTTTCAAATTCAGCCTCGACATCTAATTTTTCGGCAATTTTCATGGCATCATTTACAATTTCTTCAAAATTGGCGTCGGTTCTAATTTTTATCAAAAACTTCTTCAATCCCGTTAAAGCATCTAAAGCAACTTGCATATTCATATCGATGGACTTCAGAATTTTGCTCACAAAATTTACTTTTGACAAAATTATATGCCATATATTTAGTGAACAAATGAATGAAAAGGACATATTTTTTCTGCTAGACATTTAGCGTCATATTTTGCCTTCTGATATTTCATATAATGCATCATACATTTCTGGTAAATTTGTAAACAGCGGTTTGATAGCATCTATTTTGCTTGACTATCTTGTTTCAGACAATGGTTTTAAGGTCAGATTTATGACATATTTTTTTATAGTCCCATCTTTTGGTAGGGGACGAAAAATATTTATATAATTCTTGCACAATACAAAAAAATCCAGTCGTATGATGATTGAGATTGGCAGCGTCGTTTACTATCAAATTTAAACTATGGCTATTGCACGGTACATAGAAAGCGCGGGAATTTAGATCCAGCAATCTTTTTTGAAGACTATTATTCTTACCGCGCATTTGATCCATTATCATAGCCCTGTCCCCTTAAGTAGTTTATGTCCAAATTAATTTTGTCTAGTTTTTCTATTATGAATGACGTTAATCCAGCGCCAGTTGTATCGATAATTGGACAGAAGGCTAGGAAATGCTCCCTTATTTCCAACTTTCTAGTTTCTGTGTTAAAATTGACAAATCTTATTATAATACTAATTTGCTCTACGTGTGAAACGTCAGAAGTACAATCCAGTATTACTGAAAAATATTTATTAATCTTACATAAATCTAAAATAAAAATTTCGATATCGGCGCCCCCATTGGCTTCGCACACAGGGGCGGCGCGGCCCGGTTATACAATATCGTTTCATCACAAAGATACAGAGATGATACAATAGATAAGAGACATCAATAAACAAACATTAGTAGAAACGTAAAACGCTAATTGTTAATTAATTAAAATATAGCTCTATTAGCATCAGAGCATAATATAACATAGTTTTAAAAAGTACAGAGAAATCCCTATACCTAAACAATTCTGGGAACAAGAATATCCTAGATCGCACTATAGAATGCGACGTTTAATTACTGAAATTGATCGTTTAATATATATTGACGGATACTACTTTTAAAAATATTGATATTACGAGACAGTTTAATAAAATCGTGCATATCAGATTGGTTTGACGAACGTTCATGTGGTTTTTTTGGCGTGTATTATATGAATGTATTTCATTGCGGAACTGTAGATTTGTAGACAAATATTCTGGTAACATATTGTTTATACGTTTGTAAATAAAGATCGTTGTACGAACCTTAATTAAATTTTTAATTGTCAGCCGATTTAGCTTTATTTACATTCCGTTTACATTTTCATATCTGCTGGTATTTAGTAAGATCTCAAACATCTATTTTGCAGAATCTGTAGCTTATGAATATCTGATTCATTGCACCTAAATAGTATAGAAGAACAGTTATCGAAATGGGGTTTTATTATACTATTATATATTAATTGTTTAGTGTATTGAGTAACTAATTTGCTAATCCTATATGCAAATCCTATTTTTTAGATATTTTCGTTAAAATCTGGAGAAGCATCCGGACAGTTAAAACAGTACTGTGATCAAAATGGACTAATGATGAAAGTTTCAAAAACATATTTCATGAGATTCTTAACTGAAACGAAATCACCAGATTATGATCTATATTTACATTTAGATGGTAAATCTATACAAAACACTGCCTCTCTTAAATTAATGCGACTTACTCTTGATCCAAAACTAACATGGGAAACGCATATAAACACGATAGGATCCAAACTAAGTACCACTTGTTACGTTATAAAAAAACTTCAGAAATACAGTTTCCTTTGATGTCCTGAGATTACTCTATTTTGGACTAGTGCAATCAGTACTTCAATACGAACAACTACTATAGGGTGCTTCACCACATTTAGAAAAGAAATTTATAGCACAAAAAATTAGAGCATTGTATAATATTACTCCATCATTATCTTGCCGAGAACTATTCAAAGAATCTAAAATATGAACCTTGCCAAGCCTTTATCTTTTTCAAGTGATACTATACATTCATGAAGAACGAAGACATACACTCGTATAATACACGCTCAGAATCAAATTTACACCAACCTTACTCTGGACTAGCAGTAGGTCAGAACTCACCCAATCTCGACGGAATTAAATATTATAATAAAATAATGAACATTATAAAAGCTACAACAGAAATTAAAAATGTTCTTAATTGAAAATGCATTTTATAGCACTGAGGAATTCTTGAATTTCTGAAATCTTCACATACTTCATCTGTACTTAATTGATATGTATTTTATTTTGTAGTTTGTCTTTTAGTTCAGTTAAGTTTAAGGTCTGGACTAGTCCGATATGTTTATACATGTTTATATATTTATACTGGATGTGTTATCTTGATTGATGTTAATAAATTGTATTGTATGGTATTGATCATTCATTTGGATTGAGTTTCATTGAAAAAAACAGATTCCTGCAGGAATCTGCTGTCGCATCCTAGACTATCAGGTCAAACCGATTTTCTTCGGTTTTTGGTTGAAAAAATCTCCCATACTCACTTTCCTCTAGCTCATCAAAAAATCCATATTTACTAAATGGTTTGGTTTCGGTTGGTTCTTCTAACAATATTTCTTCCTTCAGAATATGAACAGCTCCAAACTCAGTCCCACTTCCGTTTTGTTCATACCCACGTTTACTGAACGGTTTCATTTCGGTGGCCTCTTCCTTTACTATTTCTTCATCGAAAATATCATCGATGTCATCAAAGTGAGTCCCACTCGCGATTTGTTCATTCCCATGTTTACTGAACGGTTTTATTTCGGTGACCTCTTCTTTCACTATTTCTTCATCAAAAACATCATCGATATCATCAAAGTGAGTCCCACTCGCGATTTGTTCATTCCCATGTTTACTGAATGGTTTTATTTCGGTGACCTCTTCTTTCACTATTTCTTCATCGAAAACATCATCGATATCATCAAAGTGAGTCCCACTCGCGATTTGTTCATTCCCATGTTTACTGAAGGTTTTATTTCGGAGGCCTCTTCCTTCACTAGGTCTTCATTGAAAATATCATCGATGTCATCAAACACTCGCGATTTGTTCATTTCCATGTTTACTATACGGATTTATTTCAAGGGCCTCTTCCTTCACTATTCTTCCATTTTAAATATCATAAATGGCACCATTTTGACCTCCCTCAATGTCCATTGTTGCACATTCTTACGGTGATAGGATCAACCATCAAAAACATGCATTTCACGATGAACACTCTTTGGTTATAAAACACTATTTTCAAAATGTTTTCCTTTACATAGATAAACTCGTTTCGTACAAAGAATCAATTTGTAATTCCTGTTCTCAAATACGAAAATTGATATGAAGCAGTGTCATTGATGACAGTCTGTAATGAATGAGAGCAGTGATATGGAAACGGAAACAGTCGTAGATCACATATCATGCCATCAAAGGCGGGTATGCTTTTCTGGGTTCCATGCTCCCCGTCATAAGATTTTGCACACTTATGAATCTAGGAAAAAAATATCCGAAACATCTTCAATAAGTCTTTTTACAGCAGAGTTTTTGAAAGCAAAAAATGATCAAATGGAAATTTTTGCAACACATCTTGTGCGTATCCTGGGTTTCGATGAAATACATATTTATCTACGGCGACTGTAGAAAACAGGAAAAACACACGACACACAGCCTCAGTAAATAGCTTATTACGCACGGTGAACAAATCGCACAGTTTTCGTAAAAAAAACGCACAGTTTGAATATATTAAAATTTATCAGTGTCAGCCATGAAATTTTATGCAACAAACTTGACAAATATGGAATAAAAGGCCCATCTTTGGACTTAATCAAATCTTATTTTACAAACAGAACCCAATATTTGATTAAAATGACACCTCGGGGATAATTGAATCAGAACCAATTGTGATGAGAAAAAGTGCCGCAGGGATTCATCCTAGGCCCATTACTATATATACTGTACACAAATGAAATACCAAGTGTAGTTAATGAAGATATTGTTTTAAATGCTGATGATATAACAGTCATTGTAAAAGAAAAAAATTCTCAGTTGATCATGACAAAGACAACAAATGTGCTAGATGTATTAAACAATTTCCTCACAGCAAATGACCTACTACTTAATATTGACAAAACTCAAATAATTCATTTTGCAAATAGATCCTTGCCAGAGTTGAATACCTTCGAATATAAAAATCAAAATTTAGACATATGCAATCAGGTAACATTTTTGGGACTGTTGATAGATGAGACTGGACTGGAAAAATCACATAGATTATTTATCAAAAAATATTGCAAAATATTGCTATGCATTGAGAATACTGAAGGAACATGTCTCGACCGAAGCTGCCCTCTCTGATACCATGCTTATATTCAATCTAGGATAAAATATGGAATTATATTCTGGGGAAACTCAGTTGATACTCTAGGATCATACCATGCTTATATTCAATCTCTTATATATGAAGCAGTGATTTGTACAGAAAATAAATCAGACTTTTCATTAACTGTGAAAGAATCAGCGTATACAACACAAGAACAAAGAATGATCTTAGGAACGAGAAATGCAACTATACATACATACAGAGAAATGTCAAATATAGCGTTATAAACATTTACAATAAATGTCCACTCACTCTAAGCAATCTTCCAGTTTGAACAATGAAATGTCGTTTAAGAAAGAACTACCTCGTAGAAAAACTTTATTATAGCTTGCAGGAATTCTTGAATAATAGTATGTTACCTATATGAATGTTATTTATATATGTTTGATTTCATATTTTGTTTTTGTGTTAAAACTACCTGTGTGATAATGTTGATTATGTATATAAAGCTTGTATTTATTTTTATTACCGACATGTTCCACATTCCTCGGAGTTTATATGTGTACATTATATGTAACCGGAGTAAATAAAAGATCTATCTATCTACGTAAAAGTAAGCGGAACATTTAATGATTCCGCAAGTTGGTCATGAACGCGCAATCGCCCGTCAACAGCGTAGTCATAGCAACTGTCAAAATCAAAATAATACAAACAAACTTTTTCGAAAGACAAATAAGTTCTAGTTAATAATTATAAGATACATACTGTTTAAAACGAATACCTACATTTTCAATATGTCAAGTGATAGTGAGAACGAAAATTTAACTCAATGGCAAAAATGGCAAGGAATGATTTACTGCCAAGTAAATACCGCGAACGCTACGAAAATTGTTACATTCATGGACTGGAGACTAAAAAAGAAATGAAGTAACCTGTCATAATTAGTTTTTAGATATATCTGTATACATGAAACAAATAACAAAAAACGGCAACTAAAATAAAAAATCGACGTGTTTAAGCATCATTTACAATACCTAATTATAAGGAAAATATTAAAAGTAGTGCAGACTTTTTGGCACACTGTATATTGCCGTAAGTAAAGTATAGTACGTAATGCGTGTTTTAAATCAATTACGCACCCATGGAATTACGCACTCGCCGCTACGCGGCTCCGTTCGATTTTTTCATTCGTGCGTAATATGCTTTTTACAACACTTGATACGTAATATACTATTACTTGTTGCTCAATCGATAAAGTACCTAGTGTTATAGAAGCGTTTTAAACTAGGCGAGGTTTTGAACATCTCAAAAGATCTTGCGGTGTTGATAGCAGGCGTAATCTAGCGATAAAGGTAGATAATTTACGATCGATGTCAGTAAAAATCACCTAACAGAAATGTTTACTTTGCGATTTTGTTTCAATTAAACCCAGTATAACCAGTAACTTCACTCTCTTCTCATTTTCAAGTTTCGGATATTGAAAATGGTGTTGGTAATCTGCACAAAAAAACACCATCAATTTAAAAGTTTTTCAAAATATCCTGCATTTTATAGCATAGTGCTATACTTAAGCTACAGAGACGAAAAACAACAAAAGTCAAGCATTAATTTATTAATTAGGGGAGAAATACGCACGTACTTTTTTAAAAAACTATGTAAATTGCAATGCTGACTCTTAAACATATTAGAAAACCTATATTTGTTTTAGTAAATGAGTACCAACTAAACGCGATTAGAAAATCTGTGAGCATTTTTTTTTACAATAATGATATATAGTCGTGTACTACAATATAAAATTTATAAATTATTTAGAAAAATTGGTACTTTTTTACAAAGCTGATTATAAGTGAACATACTACCTACTTTAATGAATCAAAGCAAAACTTCTCAAAATGCCCTAGCAACAGCCACGTCATTTAAATTAATTGTCATATCTGTAGACGGGTAACGAATTCCTGGCTGAGACTTCCGTTGACAAAAACCATATTATAGAGCAGACATGTCCACACATTCCTAATACCATTGTTTAAAGAGAATATCTTTAAACAATGCTAATACTCGTGCACCTGATTTGTAGAGATATGCCCAGCCAGTTATTGCGTTCACTCCAATTAGTTGGCTATTATATTCGATAAAGCATTTTCTTTCGTTGGCAGCTTGAAACCATGAAGGTTTTTAAAGCTCTTATCAGATGAGTATTATTATCATTTTCGGCGTTAGGTTGACGATGTAATCTTACCAAATAATTGCCATTGTTTATTTAATAAGAGATGATGTATAACTGCATGCTAGTTGAATCTGGAATGTACCGAGTTTTGAGTCCTGAATTTCATCTCTCGATAAAATCGGAAATTCTTGAAGGTCAATAAATCCGTCCTCCAGCGGCCAATCAATTCTACCTTGAATTATGCATTCATCTCTAATTATGTGTAGTAAATGATTAGGGAGATCCAAACGTTCCAAAACTCTGTCACAGAATGTGTCATCTTCAGACCCACTCTCATTTAGAGGCATAAAAAACGCATTGGACAAATCACGTGTTACTTTAATAATGTATCCAAATGTTTCACATCCGTAACTGTTTCACACATTTCTTAAAACCCGAAACTTATTTTGAAGTCTTCCAAAAACCGCTTCAACTACCCATCTGAGGATCGTAACAGGTCTCGATTCATTTGTTTGCTGAGGAGTCAGTTGACGTTGACCGTTCTGAAGAAAATGCGGCATAAAAACGTTTAGTCCCAGATTTTGGCAAAACTGCATTGAGTCTCGATAACCGCAATCGTGTACAATGTTGTTATCATAGCTGCTACTTAATGAAACGGGGGACTTAATTTGACAGTACAATGACCAATTTCAGATTGTTTCGGAATAATAATACAATTAGGACTTGTAATAATATATATATAATGTATTTTCTAAAATATAAAAACAACTATTGATACACCTGGTATAATTTAGTGAGAAAATGTATAGAAAGTCAAAATGAGATTGAATAAACAATCATTTAAAATGAGCAACAATATGTGCTGACAATTAAAATAACTGTTCTTCAGTTATTTTAACAATTAATAATAATTTTACTTTTGTTGAATCAATAATTTCTTCTACTATGAAATCAATAATGAAATATTTTCTTATTACACTATACATATATACCTTGCCAAATAAACAGTTTCATTGCTTACCCTCCACTGAAGTAATACACAATATTTTAATTAAGACTTAATTATTCCGTTTTATTTCCGAATAATATTACGCGTTCACTTGTTGCAATATGATTATTTAGCTTCTTGATAAATATTAATTCCATTCATTTAGTTATTACTGAGATGATTTCTGATGAGTTACTCTATCACTATGATTCTGCATATGGTTGATTAATTTGCTACTTCAAATAAACTGTACGGAGTCTACGCTTACTACTCGTAGGAAGATGAGACTGCATCTTCTCTAATTGAAATTCAACTTTACTTTTATTCGCTTCATAATGAAGCAGGAATTGCTCTGTACTGACTGACTCGTTGGACAACTGGATTCTGAATGAAGAGAGGAGAGAGAGTTCTAGTATGGAGAATCTTATATATATCTAAAAGCATTCGGTCTTCAAACGATGCCGCCCGAAAACAATAAAATATATTTAATGAGTCGGCAAGTTGCCTCGAGTAGACACACCGCCATGATATACCACCAAGCCTATTATCGCTTCCAAAAGACCGCGGGTCATTCATCTGTCCCGACGTACTATTAGTTATGAATGTCTGAAAATATGGTTGGAAATTCGATTGAGGTGCCGACACAAATTATAGGGGAAGTATCGACTTTATGAGATGTCATATTAATTTTACTATTAATGCGCCCGCCTTTGAAATCGAACGAAAATGATTTATTATATTGGCATTCTTCAGTTTCAGTTTACATATGGCTATATTTAAAATACTTGATAAGGAGTGCTCATAACATTGTAACCTTCTTGAAAAATGGTGAAAAAACCGTTCTCGTTAACAGCCACACCGTTGAATATCGACTAATTTTTTTTCTATCATCAAGCATGCGGGACAGTAACATCAATAATATAATCGTCTGGTGCTGTCACAAACGAAAATTTAACCGAATTCGAGCGTTTCGGCAAATAATATGTTTTTCGCTCAGAAAGATGATTACGAGGTTTTTCATGGTACAAGTACAACGAGAGCTTCTAATGAATCAGAATTAACGTGACACAAGCAATTTGAAGTAGTAGTTCTGTGATTAGAAGCGTATTGTCGACGAATTATGTGTGGTAACCAAGATGAAGAACAAAAATAACTGTAAGTGAAATAAGAACATCGTGGAATAATTTTGCTAACAAGATATTGGTGCTTAGGTTTCATGCCAAACATCATGGATCTTCCATCACTGTTAGTAAAACCAAGCGTAACCCTAAGCCTCTTGCTCGTTGGACTTCGAATGAGTGGGCAACAGCCATTCACGGATTCAGAATTTTGGTTGGCCAAGGACTACAGACCGATCTCTTGCCCTTGCCATGATGGTGTTTCTCGAAAAATAAGAGGGAATTTTGATAAAAATTTTTGAAAAATAATAATTTCTATTGAGGATGCAGCTTTGCTACCCTGTAAGGATTAGTAGGTAACCCATCACTCCAGAGAGTGCCTGGGACGTTAAAAACGCGAGGGGTCGTCCATGTTGTAATCAGTGGCTTCCCTCACGAGCGGATTCTCGTGAGCTAATGCACAATCAAATTATTTTTGATTGCGTTCTCTGATGATACTTCTGATGGAAGGCAGATTTGAGTTTTCAAGGATCCGATCGTTCCACATGTACCACGGAGCCTTCGATATCCCCTACAGGACTCTCTTCCGCGCCCATTCCAGGACGCCAATGCTAGACCTGCAGATTTGGCCCCAGGCGGCTGAGGCATATAAAATGACAGGCCTGAACATCATCATGTATATCGTGACTTAGTTTTTGAGGGAGAGCTTACTCTTCCTGTTAATCAGGGGATATAACTCACATCTTTTTAACAATTTTGTCCCTAACAATGTTGACATGTGGTCTCCAGGTGAGCCGGCGGTCAACAGTAACTCCCAAGAAATTGACCCGCTTTGACCATTCTATCTTCCTTCCAGAGATAGTCACTCCCCTCTCCGGGTTGTTTATTTTACGAGCCATCGAAATCGCCTGTGTTTTATCAGGATTCAGCTTTATATTCTACTCCAGATTCCTCTGCTGGAGGTCGTTTAATGCATTTTGCAACTGAATGCCACCCATCAGGTGGTCAGCTGCAGAGGAAAGCAAAGCCGATTCGTCGCAAATAAGGAGATGGTCACATGTTCACTCCTTGGTACGTATATCTGACGCGTATAATACAGGAGACAGCACTGCCCCCTGAAGAACGCCACCCTCAATTTCTCTCGAATTCAAGAGAAAATTGTCGACCCTGACCTGAAATGTCCTACCTAAGAGTAAGTCTATCAGCTTTGACAGTAGGCCTTCGTACCACACTCTGACGAAAGCTTTGCTGATGTCTAGCAAAACGATGTGAGCGCTATTGTAAGTATTCATCGATGAAATTGTATCCACCAGCCTCATAACCTGAAGCTCGGTGGAGTGGGCACGTTTAAAAACAAATTAGATAGCACATTTTTATTCTCCACTTCTTCGTCAAGCCTTTCCAGGACGATTTTCTCAGACAACTTAGCTGAACTGCAAAGCAGACTGATCGGCCGATAATTTTGCAGAAAGGTGACTGCCCTTGGTTATCCGGAAAATACCTAATCATACGATTGGTAATTCCGTCATAACCAGGCGCTTTTTTAGGATTTAATCCCTTGATATGGGCCTTAAGTTTATCCAACGTGGCTGGACGATTGTCATCGTGATTGGGTTCCCTCAGGGTGCGGTAGACCCGATCTTCCAGCAAAAGATCACGATCCCTATCATCGTCGATGCTCATTCAGCCTAAATTGTTTTTCCATCGAGTCTGCGAAAGCTTGAGCTTTGGACTCAGGGTCATAACACATTCCGGCTCACTATGAATTGGGGGGATATCGATCTTTTTTCATTTTGAATTTTGATCATAGCTCAACTCGTTGATCACGTGAATATCCCAGTTCCAGGTGATATTCCTGGCCAGGGCCATGTCTAGCACATCAAGCGTGTATGGACAATATGCGTCGGCTATCTGGAGCCAACACCTGGTATTCATGCCTGTCATTGTGTTGCCTCAACCGACTACCATTCAGGTTGATTACACGACTCCATTGTACGTGCATATCGTTCAGAAGCACATCGAGTGCCTCAGGAAGTATTCGATTCTGCGGTTGTGAGCACTGATCAAACGCATAGGACCACTCCTCGTGTTGAAAACTATACCTATAGCTTCAATACCATGGGTATCATCATTGGAAATGCCAAACTGAACGCTAATGACAGCCCTTGAAACCTGTTGAGAATTTTGCACCAGCTTCAGCGAACTGCGCAAACAACATCCTCATTTGATCTAAAGTTGAAAGAATGTCTTTAGGTGTGGCAAACCCCCTCTCAGTCAGCTCATCTTCAATATCGTCGCAAGACAAGAATTCGAGAACGCCCCTGAATGCAACTCTTAATTTTGAAAGAGGAATATTTTGTTTTTTGATCGTGCGAGGGATCGTTTCCGTAGGTAGTTGATCTGTTCCGTTAGTCTGATCCATATTAACGTCATAAGTTGGTGTGATTTGGGAATTATTTTCAAATATATCGGTTTTGGGGGTATTTTGACTCCCTGTACAATTTTGAATTTTGATTATCGCATTTTTATTGGAGGATATTTCAGAAAGCATTGGGGCTGAGTCCGCCCCTGGATTTGAGAAATTTTTCGAACGTGTAGACAAGTGACTTTTTTGACAAGTGATGAAATTTGTTGGAAATTTCAACATTTTGGGCAATTTTGCCAACAGGGCTATTACTTAGAACAATTCTGCTACTTCTACGATAAGCAATGACAGGTAATGAAGGGTTTGCAACACCTTTGGGCACAGGAAGGGCCGGAAAAGTATCCATTTTCTGTCTCTTGGCTGGGGCATGTTCATTTTGGGGGAAACCTGCAGCAAAGTGAAATATCACCGATTTTGACGAAATTTTCAAAGATGCTTCCCAACATTTTTCCACGAAAAGGGTCGGAAATCTTTTTTTTTTGTTAAAAAAAGTCCAACTCCATGGCATGTAGTATCAATGAACAGTTTCAATTGAAAAGGATTATTTCACAATGATTCACGAAACAAGCACTCTGAACAGTAAGAACTAGACTTTATAAATGCGATACTAGAAGATATTTTTTAAATGTTCCGCAGAAAGTTTAAATAAAACGTAGTTTTCCTTGAAAGTCTTTTCATTTGAGTAAACAGACAATAAGATTTGAGATTGTCTCTCTCTCTCTGTTTTTCTTGGACCTTGCTTCCTAGTGGCGCACTTGTCCAGCTCTCCCTCTGTTACCTATTTGTAACAAGAGTCTTTGTTCTTTGGATGCAAACGTCTTGCTCGAGGCAATTATGCATCCATGAATTATATTTTTTTTTCCACTTCTTGCAACTTTATTCCATTGGGGTTTTATTAATTATTTTTTCCATGTACTCATCTTGTTTGGTACTCTTCTTGTGTGATGGAAGGTTAGTTACTGAACAGATAGTACAAACAAAGGAATAACTTTTTTTGCTTCGGAGCAGCGGAGAAGCATTTCACAACCCTAGGGCTGTCTCGGATAAAAAGAACCCAGGATAGGAAAAAATAAAAGTTGGGAGTATTATACAGGGTGTCCCTGGACTTCCTCTTTTCCCCTAGGGAATGTATAGTTGGGGTCAAAATAATACCAGTACTGCATATAACTTTTGTTCCTAAAAGCCTTCGTTACCAAGTTACGGGCCCTCAAAGTTACAAAATGAAAAATGTTTTTCTTTGATAACTTTCAAAGTGAATATTCAAAATCATCTAAATTCTGGTGATTGACTGAACAAATGAATTCCTCCGATGAGCTTTCATGCAGGAGTCAGTTGTTTTGCTACAGTCAGGAATGGACTACCCCCGATGGTCCACACCCCAAAACTTTGGAATGACAGATAATTTTTCAATAGGTTTCAACAAAATAAGGTTACGTAGACAATTTTCTGAATAAAAGTACTCGTGTGGAAAGTCGATCGGAGCAACGATTCTTAATAAAAATGCAGTTTTACTCGACGACATCAAACCCGATCGTCTACCATTATTTGAAATGAAAAATTTTCACAGCAGAAATACTAATGCTAACGTTAATTCAAAACCATTTATAACAGGGATAATACAAAATATGCTAAAATAAAGTCGTAAACAAAAAGTACAGTACCTAGTTGAAAGTTTCATTCACAATGTAGATATTTTTTCAAATGAAATATCAAGTTATGTAAATTCGTGGTGTTTTTGAACTAACAAGCTACTCCACTATGAAATATCGAATTCAGTCCATATTTTGTATGTACGCGTGGAATAAGCACGTTTCGTTTTGTGTTATCTGAATCTTATGAAACTCAACATTTGGATGTTGCTAAATTCGTATTCACAGCTTAAATGTTTCACTGATGAGTATAATTTCATGGGAGAAAATCTTTAACCCGAAGATAAATTTAGCTGAAAAAACGCACATCGGAAGCAAACGAATAAACTACAAAAACGGCTGCACATGAATAGGTGAAAAATATCCGGTGAATAAATTTATGTTCCATTTCTTCCACAGATGTTGACAAAAACACCTTGTAGAAAGAAATAAAATTAGTGTGGATAAAAAATTACAACTGGAATGCGATTTTGATTTGTTGAGTGGTGCGTTGTCATTGTATTGTCAATATTCTAATAGGACAGTTTGAAGTGTTTTGATATGGCCGAACAGTTTACATTAAACGAATATGCAGATATGCATGCATTGTATGGACGAGCATTTGGTAATGCTGCAGAAGCCGAGCATTTTCCCAATCGAACGTAACCGGCAAGAGAAACGTTCGAGCGTGTCGATCGCAGCTTGAGGGAGACAGGTATGTCCAATGGATGATTAATTGAAGCCTGTTGTTTTATTTCGATATTATTGTAGGTTCAGTTTTGCCAAAACTAGGTGGTGAGGGTGGCGCTCCTAGGGCTGTGCGTATCGTTGTATTGAAGGAAAATATGTTGGAAGCTGTCGCTGATGATCCTTCAATGAGCATCAGAAACCTATCAGAACAGTTCCATACATCCAAGTCCACTATTCATGGAATAATTAGGGAACAACTGCTCACCCACCCATATCACATCCAGAAGGTACATGCCATGACACCTGAAGATTTTCCAGCACGACTGGAATATGCCAATTGGTTCCTGGATAAGCAAAGAGAGGATATGACTTTTATTACTCGAGTTTTATTCACTGCTGAAGCAGGTTTCAGTAGAGATGAAGTAATCAACTCTCATAATCTCCACATATGGGCCGAAGAAAATCCCCATGGGATATTGCAAACCAAACACCAACGGAAATTCAACGTGAATGTTTGGGCTGGTATCATTGGAAACCATATTATAGGACCATTCGTTTTACATGACCGATTGAATGGAGAACGTTATTTGGAGTTCATTCAGAACGATTTGAATGGACTTTTGGAACATGTTCCATTGCAAACCCGAAGAGATATGTGGTTTATGCATGATGGCGCTCCCCCTTATTTTAGTTTGATTGTGCAGGACCAACTGATCCAGATTTTCCCCAATGGATGGATTGTTAGAGGTGGGCCATATTCATGGCCACCGCGGTCTCCGGATTTAAATCCATTGGATTTTTTTCTGTGGGGGCATCTAAGAAGCCTCGTTTACGCTACACCTATTCACACCAGAGATGCCTTGTTGAATAGAATTACATTACATTGTGAAGCCATACGAAACGACCCTGGCATGCTATTTCAAGTGCAGAGAGGGTGTTTGCGCCGACTAAGAAAATGTATTGAGAGAGACGGGGGTCATATCGAGCAGTTTTTGTAGCGGATTTTGCATTTCTGTTTGCTTTTGAGGATTGTGATTGATTATTTACACCATGAGTTTTTCAAGGTAAACGTGTTTGCATGCTAAAAATCCGTTATGAACATTGTACCTATCATTTCCATTTTCATTACAAATTAATCTTTTCGAATAATTGTAGACATCTCAGGTTGGATGTCGTCGAACAAAAATGCATTTTTATCAAAAATCGTTGCTCCGATAGATTTTTCACACGAGTAATTTTATTCAGGAAATTGTCCAGGTAACCTTGTTTTGTTAAAACATATTGATAAATCCCAGTCATTTCAAAGTTTTGGGGTGTGGACCATCGGGGGTAGTTCGTTCCTGACTTTGTAGCGAAACAACTGACTCCTGCATGGAAGCTCAGCGAAGGAATCCATTTGTTTAGTCAATCACCAAAATTTAGATGATTTTGAATATTCACTTTGAAAGTTATCAAAGGAAAACATTTTTCATTTTGTAACTTTGAGGGCCCGTAACTTGGTAACGAAGGCTTTTAGGAACAAAAGTTATATGAAGTGCTGGTGATATTTTGATCCCATCCATACATTCCCGAGAGAAAAAGAGGAAGACCAGGGACACCCTGTATACACATATATACATAAATATTTTGTTTAAATTATATATATTTATATTTACTTTTTTATTTATATTTTTTTTCTCCGTTTTTATAGTTTGATATTGTTATACGATAGGAATTTCATTATCAAATTAATGTTGCCTGTATTCAGGTGTCTAAGGACTACCGTCATATTCAGGGGAGGAGGTACACCTTTTTCTATGAATTTTGTATACATGTCTATATTTGGGATAGCATTGATAGGACATTCAAAAAACATGTGATTCAGTGTGTCTTCCTGACCACATTCGCAATTTGGATCTTCTTTTGTTCCAATTCTAAATAAATGTTTGTTTATCATACAATGCCCTGTTTTC
The DNA here is from genome assembly GCA_018342105.1 of Gonioctena quinquepunctata. Taxonomy (NCBI): domain Eukaryota; kingdom Metazoa; phylum Arthropoda; class Insecta; order Coleoptera; family Chrysomelidae; genus Gonioctena; species Gonioctena quinquepunctata. The sequence continues at coordinate 75,522 of JAFIRS010003100.1, read as the reverse complement.
ATTCTTACTATTGTCGTTATGTGCCTTCTAGACATAAAAGAAAAATTAAAATACCATATTTTTTGGGGAAATTCTGACTGTACATTTGCGTATATTTTTCCTTTATTTTTGATGTCTTGTTTCCATTGATTTTTAAATTATTTCATTATGTTATTTTTCAGGAGTGGAAAATTGCCTTTTTATCCAGTTTTATATTCATTGGAATATTGAGTGTTGTTCCTATTTTTGCTAGTGTATCCGCTTTTTCATTTCCCGCTATATTTTAATGACCTGGGATCCATGCCAGTGTGAAGGTGATGTTATTTTTTGCTGCTAAGTATGATATTATTTGTTTGATATTCATAGTTATGTTATCATTTTCTGCTTTCATTATATTACTCTTAATTTTATTTAATGCACTTTTTGAATCTGTTAAAATTAGATTGTTTGTAAAGTTTTTTTCTAAGCATACTTTCATTCCCTGGTATATAGCAATTAGTTCTGCGTCACAGATGTTTGTTATATCATGTAATCTGGACGAAAATGAATAATCTATACTTGGAATCGACACCCCAATTCCTACTCTATCCTGTATTTTTGAGGCGTCTGTGAAAATGAAATTGTAGTTGTTGAATTTTTCTGTAACTGTAAATCTATTGCGTGTATTTTATGAATATATACTTCATATTCGAAACTGAAACTGGGAATGATGTTATTTTTATGTATATATATATATATATATATATATATATATATATATATATATATATATATATATATATATATATAAATATATATATATATATATATATATTTATATATATATATATTTATATATATATATATATATATATATATTTGTCATAAACTTCTATTATTTGTATAATTTGAACTAAATATGGTGTTTCTTTATTTTTCCAATATCCTCGTTTTTGTTCACAAATTACTTTCATTGTTTCTGAGTTTTATATATTACTGGTGGTCTATAATCCATTTTTTTTGTTACAAATTTACATGCTAACCATCTACGTCTGTGTTCTAATTTAATTTCTCCTGTTTCTGCTAGAAGAGCATTAATAGGAGTGGATTCCATGCACCCAACAATCAATCTCATTCCCAGATTTTGTATCTTGTCTAGTTTCTCTAGATTCTTTTTTGAGCAAGGTTTTATTAAGTATGTTCCATAATCTATATGTGTTTTGACCAATCCATTATAAGCCATTATCATTGTTTTGGGATCTGTTCCCCACCATACCTTACAAAAACATTTTATGACATTCAGTCCTTTATTTGCTTTATTTGTAATATTATTTATATGTTTCTCCCAATTTAAATTTGATGTTATTATCATTCCCAAATATTTTATATCTTTTTGAGCTTCTAAACTTTCTACCCCTACATTTACTTCTGGTATTACAGACTTTTTTTTGTCCGGTTTGAACCAGATTACTTTACTTTTGCTTCATGCTATTTCAAAATCGTGATCCTTCATCCATTGATTCATTATTTCAAGTGTATAATTAATTTTTGTGTTCATTTCTTCTATATTGCTTCCTTTTATCATAACTACTAAATCATCCGCGTATGCTATTAGTTTACTATATTGTGGTATGCTTGTGAATAATGATTTCATATAAATATTAAATAATAAAGGACTTAGGGGAGACCCTTGTGCTAAACCTTTTGTTGAGATTCCGGGGCCATGGATGTCTACGTTATTATCTTTTATATAGATTTCTCTTCTATAATTCAGTATTTTGGAAAGTCAATTTGCCATATCTGTTGGCACTTTGTATTCTATGAGATAATTATATAATTTATATATGTTGACGTTATCATAAGCTGCCTTGATATCTATAAATACTACTAAAACTGTTTGATTTATACTGAATGCTGTTTGCATTATGTGTTATAATGTATGCTAGGCAGTCCATTGTACCCATTCCTCTTCTAAATCCCATTTGATATTCAGATAGTAGTTTTTGATTTTTTAGTTGCCATTCGATTCTATTTCTGCACATTTTTTCTATAATTTCAAACCGCATGCTGAAAGTGCTATCGGTCTATAATTTGTTGGGTCTGTTGGATCTTTATTTGGTTTTAATATTCCAGTATAAGATATTTTTCCAGAAATTGGGTATCTGTCCCCCTCCAATATTTTATTATATATTTCCAAAAGTTTAAATTTTGCATTAATTGGTAACTGGTAAAACATTGAGTATGATACATTTTCATCTATTCCCGGACATGAATATTTTGTAACACGCATTGCATTTTCCAATTCCATTATTGTGAATGTTTTCGATTCTTCCCTAATTTCTACTGTTTCAAACTCTGGAATTATGTTACATATGGATATTTAGCTACTTGTTTTCCAGGTAGATTGTTCCCATTTTGTGTTTTATTTGATTTGAGAATTTCCCTATAATTTGCCATACTTGTGATATATTTGTTTTCTACTTATTGATTCACAAAATATTTTGAAACTTTTTTTTTTTTTTGTTTAAGCTCTCTTCTAGCTTTTGCTATATTTTTTTTGCTTCAATGTAATTATCTATTGTTAAATTATGTTTGAATGTTGTTCTGTCACAATCATTATCCCACCATGGACATTTTATCTTTTATTTTGGGATGATTTACCTCGTGGTATTGATATATCAGCAGCTACTTCATAGCGTTCACTAATTCTTCGTAATTATTAATATTGTTTTTTTTTAATCATTACTGATATTATTATTATATTCATCCCAGTTAGCTCTTCTGAATATACGTTTATGTGCATTATTTATTGTTGGTTTTATGTTTTTATTGTTATATTGGCACATGGTGGGATAATGATCACTGTTGCCACAGTCATCTATTACCGACCAATTGCATTTTGTAGATAATTTAATTTGATACAATAGTGACATCCAGTGGCCCTGGATTATCCTCTGGGTTACTGAATCTCGTACTGGTTCCATCATTTAAAATAATCAATTGTTCATCATCTAATAACGTTTTTAGGTTTCTTCCACTCCTGTTAATATTTATACTTCCCCATAGTGAATGATGTGCATTAAGATCCCCCATCCATATCATTTCCCCTGTTGTTTCTAGAATTTTTGAAATTTTATTTATTGGCAATATGTTATTTGGAGTGTTGTACATGTTTACTATATTTACATTGTTTATTTTTATCATGATACTCTGACAATATTCGCTATGTAACGCTGGATACATTTGTATTTTTAATATTTTATCTTATGTATCTTCGTTATGTATTTGGTGTTATCCGTGAACCTTGTTTATTCCTCCGAATCCGTCTGCTCTATCTTCTCTGATTGTATTATAATATTTGATTTTCAGGTGTTATTCTGGTTTTAGCCAGGTCTCATCAAGTAAAATTATATCTGGATTATGTTCTCTGATCAATTTGGTCAAATTGTGATAATTTGAATGTATGCTCCTAATATTCCATTGAATTATGTTTAAACTATTTGGATCCATCTAACTCGCTCCGTTGTCTTAGTATTCATTGGTTGATCATATTCATTTGGTACCTTGTTCAATTGATAAAATGTATTAATCAATTCTATAATTTTCATTTTAGTTTCATTTGGGGTTTTCGTAAATTTCTGGTTAAATTATTGAATCATATTCTGCTCATTAGTGTTATTATTGTTATGGTTTGTACTTTCTGGCCTGTTATTTCTATAATTTTCTTGAACATTTGTTTCTTCTGAACTAGAGTAATTTTCCATCCTTTCCCTATTCAATAAATTACCCCTTGAGGACTGTGATGGTTGTCCATTTGGATATAATAATTGTTCTCTATATGTCTATCTTCATCATATCCATGTTGATTTGTTTTCTTATTCTGTTTTCTTTTATCTGTTTCTGCTATTTTACTATAAGGTCTTCCATAATTTTTAATGTTTGCATTGTGAGCTGTTTCTTGTCTCTGATTAATCATTATGTTGTTACTAATATTTGAGTTCCTACTATGCCTAATTTCTGGGAAATCTTGCGATGTTGTTATAATTATTATTTGTTTTTGAAAATATAAGCTGCTTCTAAAGGAAATGTTTTCAAAGGCCATTTCTCTCTAATTTTTTTCGTCTATTAAACTCTTTGCATATTCGATTTGTAGATTTATGTTCCTGACTTTTACAATGGTGACATTTTGTTTTCATCATACATTTCTGTTGACTCATGATTTTCTGCACAATTAAAACATTTACTTTTACCTTTACATTGATTTTTTGTATGTCCAAAAATTAGACAGTTGTAACATTGAGTTACAAGGGGGATGTATGGGGTTATATTGTATGACATGTAACACATGTCTATGCATCTCGGTAATATAACACCTTCAAAAGTTATCAATATTGTGGTTTTGGTTTATAATGAGTTATTCTGTTTTCTACTAATCTCCTATTGAGTCTCCGTATATTTAATATTCTATATGGGCTATTCATCATGTGTTCAAGTTCTTCTTCATTAAAATGTGTAGTTATATTTCGCGCTATGCCCTTGCTTGTGACCTGATTGTAAGGAATTAGATATTATATCCTTTTTCTATAATTTCTTTATTTTGTACAAAATTATTTGCTGCATTTTTATTTTTGAACTCTACTCCTATTTTTTTGATCCTTTTGATTTATTTTGTTAATGTCATTAATTTTAAATCAAATACCTGCTTGGCTATTTTGAGATGATTATATCTCCCTAAGTTATTTCCTGACTTTTCTGTGGCTTCAATAATTACTGTTAATGGACCTACCGCTCCGTTCTTATAAAAAAGTGTTTCTCTGGTTTTTATGTGTTCATTATCTCTTTTTTCACTGTAATTTTTTGTATGTTCTGTGTCCATGTTAATATTACTTTCTGATGCAGTTTGCTTTTCATGATTTCTACTTAATATTGAAATGATTTCCCTATCCGTGCTATCATTTGAATAATTGAAATCTATATCTGGTATATTGGGTTTTTTTGGAGGGGCCTCACTGCTCATTTGAATGTAGATCCAATGATTTTTTTTTATTTAACTTTTATTGTATATTTTACCTAACTATGAATATAGGGATAAGATAGGCATTTCACAAAAGGAACTTTTGTTAGTATGCACACACCTGTTTTCCTTTTCTGATCTTCTCTCGGTATCTTGCTAACGATGCTCAATCAACTAGCCTGACCACTCTGTTCGAACACGGAATCATTTGAGATTGTCAATAATGTCAGTTGTCATGAGTAATGTTAAAAATGCAATGTTGCCAAATGTAAAAAATGTCCGCTAGACATGATTCATTCAATTAAATTATTTATTGTGATGATCAAAATTATGTGAATTAAAGGTTTTATTTAATAAGTGGAAGTTGAAAAGTGACTTTTTCAATCTTTCCGGGTCCATAATTCCGAAAATAACCGATTGCGCGGAAATATTGGGGGAAATATCCGATAAAAGCACTCATTCTATCCGAAAATAGTTGAAATACTTTTCTTACTTGTTTTTGACCCCTTAACAAGAATCCGAAATGATGCGGCGCTCTTCCCTTTCCGAGTTAGATAGCTTTTTTGATCCAGAACATGTATTTTTCAAGCTCCGTTTTCTCGCGCAAATATCACTCACAATGCCTCTTTTTTTTACCAGCATTAATGCGACCACCAAATCACTTATTTTCGCCACAATTTCACATAAAATATAGAGACACGTCTCGGTCCGCTCTTAAAATTCAGTCAATGTCTCACGTAAAAGAAGGGAACACAACCTAACCTAACTTAGAAAAATCGAATTTAAACGGTTTTCTTCACATAAAGGATTCAATATAAAATTGAACCAGAGAAAGGTAGATCTCAGGTGAAAAACAACTACTTTCCTGGCAAATACCACGCAGAACGTTGAATGATATTCACCTGAAAATCCATGCATACTTCCATAAAATATCAATGGACATTGAATGCAAATGTTTCTTTCTGATAAGCTCGATTATGTTTAATTTAAGTCGTGTTCACCTAACAATCCGCATACCGGTTTCAGGCTTCTTGGCCCTCATCAGTACGGAGTAGTCAACCAGCCAAAAGTCCAAAGAACTCTGGCTGAAGTGAGACACAACGTAAACAAACCATCATCGATCTTGTAACACCTATAGGTACGCCGGAAAAGATAAACTTTAACTGGCGGTACCTAGTGACAGAAAGAAACATCTCGAAAATCTCCCACCTCGATAGGTTTCTGAATAAAAGATTCCTTCTCAGTAGGAGTGGCAAGCCCGTCTAGCATATAGTGAGAGATAAGTGCCATGTGAAGTGGAATGAATTGAAAAATCGAATTTAAACGGTTTTCTTCACATAAAGGATTCAATATAAAATTGAACCAGAGAAAGGTAGATCTCAGGTGAAAAACAACTACTTTCCTGGCAAATACCACGCAGAACGTTGAATGATATTCACCTGAAAATCCATGCATACTTCCATAAAATATCAATGGACATTGAATGCAAATGTTTCTTTCTGATAAGCTCGATTATGTTTAATTTAAGTCGTGTTCACCTAACAATCCGCATACCGGTTTCAGGCTTCTTGGCCCTCATCAGTACGGAGTAGTCAACCAGCCAAAAGTCCAAAGAACTCTGGCTGAAGTGAGACACAACGTAAACAAACCATCATCGATCTTGTAACACCTATAGGTACGCCGGAAAAGATAAACTTTAACTGGCGGTACCTAGTGACAGAAAGAAACACTCCGAAAATCTCCCACCTCGATAGGTTTCTGAATGAAAGATTCCTTCTCAGTAGGAGTGGCAAGCCGCCGGAAAAGATAAAATTGAACCAGAGGTAGATCTCAGGTGAAAAAACTATTTCTGGAAATACCGCAGAACGTTGAATGATATTCACCTGAAAATTCATATACTTCCATAAATATCAATGGACATTGAATGCAATGTTTTTTCGATAAGCTCGATTATGTTTAATTTAAGTCGTGTTCACCTACATGCTGTTTCAGCTCTTGGCCTCATCAGTACGGTAGTCAACCAGCCAAAAGTCCAAAGAACTCTTTGTGTCTCATTCGCCAGAGTTCCGACTTTGGCTGGTTGACTACTCCGTACTGATGGGGCCAAAGCCTGAAACGTATGGGATTGTTAGGTGAACAGACTTAAATTAAACATAATCGAGCTTATCAGAAAGAAACATTGCATTCAATGTCCATTGATTTTTATGGAAGTATGCATGGATTTTCAGGTGAATATTATTCAACGTTCTGCGTGGTATTTGCCAGGAAAGTAGTTGTTTTTCACCTGAGATCTACCTTTCTCTGGTTCAATTTTATATTGAATCCTTTATGTGAAGAAAACCGTTTAAATTCGATTTTTCTATTCATTCCACTTCACATGGCACTTATCTCTCACTAACCTAACTTGGCTAACCTTGCTATCCAAGTTGATGGCCAGCCAATACATTTTTTCAGAACACGCTTCGCTTCGCTCGCGGGCACTTCGGTAGCGGTGATTTCCCTCGTTTTTTCCAATAATTATTTGGACATAATAGTGCCAGTCAGTCACGAGATGCAAGTACACTGAATTAGGTTCCAATGGGAGCAGACATTTCAGCAAATGTGTTATAAGTAATGGTAAAAATGAAGTTCAGGGACATTTCGCTATCACCAGAAGCGAGGATGTTTTTACATTGTAAAAAAAAGGAGGCATTGTTAGTGATTTTTGCGCGAGAAAACTTGTGTACCGGATCAAAAAAAGCTCTCTAATTCAGAAAGGGTACGAGAGCGCCGCGTTCTCGTGTTCAGGGGGCAAAAACACGTAAGAAAAGTTATTTTCGGAAAGCAGGTATGCTCTTACCGAAAAGGTTTATCAAGAATTGAATAATTGGCAACAATCTAGAAAACAGATGCAAATATTATAGTTCTCTCTTTGACAGATGAGATGTATAACGTGAAATGTCAAACGATTTTTAATTTTCTGAAAGTAAACTACTATTACCTAAACCCGAAAAAAAAATGTTATGAATTGCATTGAAGAAAGGTATCGAATAAAAATTGAGGGTTCTATACAGTGTGTTGCTGAAAAAAAAAAGAAATAAAGCCGTCCCAAGTAAGTGGAAGTTGTGATTGAATATAGACCTTTTTTGATCTTTCAAGAACCATAATTCCAAAAATAACCGTTTCCACGAAAAATTTTTCTACTGGTCTACTTTTATTATAGTGTTCTTAAGCATCTGTGGAAATTTCGTCAAAATCGGTGACATTTCACTTTGCTGCAGGTTTACCCATTTTGGGCATCCAGATCTTGAGGTTTTGAATTAATGAACGCACTCACAGCAGGTATTTTCGATAGGTCGTCTCCCAAAGAGGCGAGCAAAGTGCTCAGCCCTTCCAGGAGATCGGCTCTTGGAAGAGAACCGATCCCTGCAAGCACAGCTTCTTTGCTTGCCAGAATGCAGTTTCCAGAGGCCTTGTCTAGTTCTGCTGGGATCTGGGTTCCAGTTGGAATCTCCAGTGGGCTGGGTCTGGGGGTTGTTTCTCCACTCTTCAGAGCACAAGGTTGCTTCGGAGTTTTCAAAACATTTATAACTCCGCAAAAATCGACGGAGCGATATAAAGCACAGCTTCTCCGGTACTAGGCAGGATCGGACTACATTATGCTTAAAACTTCTTAAGTCGGATCTATTCTTAGTTTTATAAGAAAAATATCAACGCAGTTTTTTTTTAATGTTCTTCTAGTTGTCAAGTTATTGCAGTTACCTACAACCGCTGCAAACTTCACTTCACTTAATCCGGTTAAGCACTTGCAATCGTCGTCATTCATATTTTCATTTAAAAAAATCAAATATCATGCATTTTTCTTCAAGAGCTACTACTCGATCAGTGAGCAGAATAATTAAATATCCATTGTCACCATGTGTAAACTGCCTAGGAGCAGCCCGCAATTGCATTAGAGTAACAGCTTCCTCAGAGAAGAAGTAACCATTCTTAAAATATTTCGGGCATAATCGATTCTCCAAATTGCAAAAAATACGGTTTTGAATCCATAACTTCAGAACGGCTTCTCTTGAAACACTCTGCCGATTAAAAACACCACACACGCAACAAACTCTTTGATTAGTTGACAGTTGACCGGTACATTTCTAATGTTCTAGCCATTTCCTTCATCATTATTAACGTCTACCTCATCATTGTTTCGTTGCCTTAAGAATGAAATACAAACAAGAATTATAATGTGGCTACTATAAACATTGTTTTACTTTACCCTGTCGTCGATACCTAGCATAGCATTGGGTGCAAATGCGGGAGATTTCTACAGGCTCTACCCAGTCAATTTCTCTGCTTGCTCGCATATTCAGTAGGTAGAAACTGCAAGTATGTTTCATTATTAGCCGATTTTGTAGTACTTTTTTTATTGATGTACCCATCGCACCGTAAAATTAACAAATAGATATAAAAAGTGTAAAAATAAAAAGATATACTAACTAAATCATAAACGAATTGGAAAAAAAAACGATGCACACATTTTTTTTGTCATCAACAAAAATGAAAATAAAAGGTAGTTCTGACAATTAGTCATTAAACGATTAAAAACCAATGTTGCCTCTTTGCATTTTTTTACAATAATTGATAAGAACTTATTACATAAGATAACTCATTCTAGATTGAAATACAGGTTTAGTAGAAACACTGTATTTCCCAGAAAAAATAAATGAAACTAACAGGAAATTTTTTGAATATTCGAAGGTACGATTGTAACAGGCTGCGAGCGATGTTAGCAATATTAGACAATCGAAGAGGCTGTATGGGGTATGGGGTACCGCATGCTACTTTAATAAATAATTTGAAAAGTAAATAGAAAAAAGATTTTTCTGATTGATTTCTGATTGCATAAAGCCACTTTCCCACTGATAGAAAAAAAAGTATGAAAAGTCGAGGCAGTAGATTTCAAAAAATGTATGCACGATGCTTCGTGAACTTTGGGTGATCAAGACGGAATAGAACGAATCAAGCCAATTATTTCCAAGAAAAGACGGGAATCGTTTAAAACAGCAGAAATGAAGGAATGGGGCGGCGATGAGTCAGCAGAAGAATAACATGATGATACCAAGAAGAACACAATGAAGGAAAACACATTGATATAGAATTGGAAAATGAAACTAATAATGATAATGAAACTGGTCTAAGAGAAAACTTAGTTATACTGAAATGCAAGAAAGTAACAATGAAACTGAGAAACAAAAATTTAATATTGAGACTGTGAAGTAAAGGAATTTAAAAATGAAGGAAATTGTAGTCCAAACCCGTGTGAAGAAGTTTCAACTCGTTAAAAAACTAATATTTTTGTAAAAGGTTGGAGTTCATAAATTATCATTCTTTATAAGATTCTGTTTGAAAATCAAAACTTGTTTTTATATCAATAAAGATACAGTTTTGCTTAGAAACTTCTTTCATTTGATTTTATCAAGTGGTCAACCACTGGGTGAAATTGTGGTCAAGTACTAGTTCTTGCTGGTCAATCACTGGTGATTTATGACTATTTTGACTAATATATTCTCTTAACTTCATTTTACCGTTATTTTCAAGATTGTACATGATATAAAGAATCCCAAACCTTGGTTCTTCTTGTATATTTTTTTGGTTTTCATGAAAATTGATATTTTAGTATCTATAAGTATTATTTTGAAAGAAGCTCTCAATTGGTCAACCATTGGTGCACTCACCCTATACAAAATGAGCTCAATGTCAACAATACAACAAAAATGACACAGAACATAAATGTAGATGGGATGATTATTTTCCACGAGGAATTGTTTGTATCATTTTTTTTTCCAAGCGTATGTTATTCTCCATTGTAAAAAAACGATAATTCCGCACATGTGAAGAATAGGAGTTTAATGAAACGCTAGACTAATTGTCATATGATTTACTTTTTATTATGAATCCTCTCATGTTTTCTAATATGATCTTTCCTGGAAAATGATTTTGAACAAATATTGCATTGAAATGGTTTTTCCCCGGTATGAATCATCTCATGAGTCAATAACCTGGATTTTATTGCAAAACTACTAAAACAAATTTTACATTGGAAAGGTTTTTCCCCAGTATGAGTTCTCTCATGTACCAACATGGGGTATTTTAATGCAAAACTCTTTGAACAAATTTTGCATTGAAATGGTTTTACACCTGTATGAATTCTCTCATGACCCAAAAAACCCGATTTCACTGCAAAACTCTTCAAACAAATTTTGCATTGAAATGGTTTTTCCCCGGTATGAATTATCTCATGAACCAATAACCTGGATTTTATTGCAAAACAACTCAAACAAATTTTACATTGGAATGGTTTTTCCCCTGTATGAATTCTCTCATGTACCAACAGGTTGTATTTTAAAGCAAAGCTCTTTGAACAAATTTTGCATTGAAATGATTTTACCCCTGCATGAATTCTCTCATGAACCAATAAACAAGATTTTACTGCAAAACTCCTCAAACAAATTGTACATTGAAATTGTTTAACTCGTGTATGGATTCTCTCATGAACCAACAACCTGCGTTTTGCTGCAAATTTTTCTAAACAAATTTTGCATTGAAATGGTTTTTTGACTGTATGAGTTAACTCCTGTTCAGATTCAGTATGATAATTTTGAGAATAATAATTACAATGAGGGAATTCCTGAATGATCTGCGCGTTCTTCGAATTAAAATTCATTTTTGATTTCTTCTTTGTATCATTGGTCCATTCTATAGCTGATTTATTCTCTTCCATAGCTGTATTTTTTTGAAGCCTTGTTTCAGATCCTGAAAAGACGGGATGCATAAGAATATGTTCCTCAGTGAAATCTGCATATAGGAATGGATCCAGTATCCCGTTTGTAAAGCATTTTTTCATTTATTCATTATTATCCCAAGAAACCTCCATAAAGTAAAGGGTTATTTAATACATTGATTTGTTTGAATATATGAATAAGGTGTTCATAGAATCAGATGTGGAATCATCTGCGACTCAAAGATAAACTTCAATCACTATCTTCCTCTTTTCATTGATATGACTGAAAAAAGTTTCCAATTATTCTCTGCCATGTGGCCAAATTATGAAAATGTCATCGACATTTCTCCACCAGACTCTGGGACATTTTTGGTAGGTATCTATATACTTTTCTCCAAAAGTTTTTCCTGAATATATTACTCACTATCGGAGATAGTGGGGAACCCATTGCCATTCCAAAGTTTTGTCGATAGAAATGATTTCCCAATTGAAAATAAGTGGTCTCTAAACATACTCCTAACATAACCATTAGTTAGTTACATTTAATTTTGATCTGGTAATTTCTATTTTGTTTTTTTTCATTATTTTTTTAACAGGTACATTCGAAATAACTAACCACAATGTCCTTTATTGAATGTATATCATTGTCAAGGAATTGTTGTAACGTATCGGGGCAAATTTAGTAACGTGCCCTTCTCAGAACAGATAACTGATAATTTTTACTTCCAGGGGGAGAGAAAACCCAAAATATGGAAAAGAGAATTCCGATTCCTCCCCAAAAAACATTCAGGCGTTATTTAGAAATATTTTTCTGAGAATTGAAAAATCCACGATGAGAATCAAGTTATTCTCGTGAATATCTAACAGAAAACAATGTGGTCAAAGGAAAGGAAGAAAAATGATATCAGAAAAAATTCAATTAAAAGTTCAAGTGTTTCTTAAATAAATGGTATTTGTTGATATCACCGCCTTACCTACCAATTGAAGTGTTATTAGAAAAGTTTGGTCCAATTTCTTTTCCAATTATTATATCGGCAACGGAATTATTATCACTTATTCTACTTGATTTTCTCTCACATATTTCGGGTTTGACATCATCGTAAATGATATTAATGTCTTCCTCAGTTTTGATTGTCTTCATTTCCGATTCTACATTATTTGTTGATGAATGGTCGGTGCATTCTGAATTATTTTCATTCCTTTTTATAATTTCAACATTCGAATGTTTGACTTTGGGTTTTCTCATTTCACCTGCAGGTCCATCGATATTCGTATTTTTCCAGAAATCTGAAATTCATGTTCAAACTAGTTTTTTTTTTCAATTTTGTATTATAGAAGCATGATGCAATAAAAATATTTGATTGAAGACTATATATATATATATATATATATATATATATATATATATATATATAGTATATATATATTGTATACAGGTGATTCAAAAGTCGCGAGTACCAGCTAGTAACTATACAGGGTGATTAAAAAGTACTTTTACAAACTTCAGGAGGTGATTCCTCATAACATTCTAATATGAATTGTCCAAAGAATATATGTCTGGAAACGCTTCGTATCCAAGATACAGGGTGTTAAAGTTTTATTTTTATATTCTTTTTTTTTTTTAAATAACTTTCGAAATACTGACTTAATTAAACGAAAATTGGTATTGAGAGGTTTTTTGAGGTGTCAAATTTGAACCTGATGTTATTATTGCTCTGACTCGTAGGGGGCGCCACCTACACGATTTTTTCTTTTTTGAAGATTCATAACTTTTTTGAGCGTACTTCTAACACATTTTCAGTAAAAAAAATCCTTTATCATATGTACGTAAAAAGCTACCCCTGTTACAAGTCGCTAAAAGCAACCGTTTTCTAGATATTTGGACTTGAAAATTTCGATTATTTGATAATCGAAAAGTCGATTATCTGATAATCGATGCGTGTTGAAGTTATTACCATTATTTTGCATTTTCCACAAGAATGCTTAGGAAATGAATTTGACGTTTGAGTAAGTAGTTTTAGTAATTACATATTATGTGACAGTTAAACGGTTTGTTGTTTTGTTGAAGTTTCTGTAAGTTTTAAAACACTAATTTAGCAGATATGCATTTCGTTTATGTCCTTGCGGATGGCAATGCGCGCGAAACAAGACGTATTTACCAGGAGCGATTTCCTAATCGAGTACTGCCTTTGGCTCCAACATTTACCAGTCTCCACCGTCGTTTGGCAGAAACAGGTAGCTTTAAGAGGGCAGCTGATATTATTGAAAGACCACGAGCAGTTCGAACCCCAGAATTAGAAGAAGCTGATTTGAACGCTCTCGAGGAGAATCCAGAAACGAGTACAAGAATAATTGCTGAGGCTCCCAATTCTACTCAGTCCACAGTTTGGAGAATTATCCACGATCAACAATTTCATCCATACCATTTTAGCGTTGTAGCCAGGGAATTCCTTAACACTGACTATCCAAATCAATGGATCGGTAGGGGTGTAGAATAACCTAACCAGGCGTGGGCTACAAGGTCCCCAGATCTAAACCCGCTAGATTTTTATTTTTGGGGACATTTGAAGTCACTAGTTTATAAAACTCCAGTAGCGAACGAGAAAGATCCAAGGAACCGAATAGTAGACGCCTGTGAAACAATAAGAAACACACCAATAATTTTTGAGCAGGTAAGAGATTCAATGACTAGAAGACTGAATGCCTGTATCTTCGCTGAAGGTGTACACTTTGAACAATTATTTTGAATACAATTCAGTTTCCTTTATTTTATTTTATTCTACATATTCAAAATTTCTTAAAATAAAATATTGATATATCTTGCAAATTTTATTAAAACAAATACAGATTTTGCACCCTTGATACAAAAATAACTATTTCAAACGAGTAAAAATAAATAGCGACCTGTAACAAGGGTAGCTTTCTTAAGTAGATATGATAGAGAAATTGCTTTTTTTACTGGAAAATGTGCTAGAAGTACGCTGAAAAAAGTTATGAATCTTCAAAAAAGAAAAAGACTTGTGGGTGGCGCCCCCTATGAGTAAGAGCTATAATTCGACACCTCAAAAAACCTCTCAATACCAATTTACGTTTAATTAAGATTAGTATTTCATAAGTTATTAAAAAAAACGAAAATAAAAATAAAACTTTAACACCCTGTATCTTGGAAACGAAGCGTTTCCGGACAAATATTTATTTGGACAATTCATATTCGAATATTGTGAGGAATCACCTCCTGAAGTTTCTCAAAGTACTTTTGAATCACCCTGTATAGTTACTAGCTGGTACCTGTGATTTCGTCCGCGTGGAATTTGTATTTTTTCCCATATTTCTCTTTGTGTAGTTCCATCTAGCTCATGTCTGTGGCTTTGCCCGCTTCCCGTTATCCCGTTTCCTGTTATCCTGTTATCCTGTTATCCCGTTATCCCGTTTCCCGTTATCCCGTTATCTAGTTTGGGTAGCATAATTGATTTGCCAGCGAAAGTAATGCTTTTTGACGACTTTTAACCACTTCAAGGGTTAGATTGTCGGAAACCCCGAAATACTCGATGGTTTATTTGAAAAAAAAAGCCCGAATACCAATTTCCTTGACTCTAACTTCAAAACTAACGGTACTTTCACTTTCCCCCTTTTTCGCCCGTTTTTGGGAGGAGGGAAGTTAGGTTTCTATTTGCCACAGGCGATTGATTCGAATATGTGTGTTGATGTTTCTCAAGAAACTTATCAGGATATCATTCATTGTGGTGGGTCAAATTAACCGGTGAGAGTACATTGAGCTGGAGTAACGATGCATATAATTTCATTGTTTCTTGTGTATATTAAAGAATATGTTATTCAAGTCTCCAACGGAGTTGTCGTAGGTACGTTCATGGGGCGTTATTATGTAGGTAGACCTATTCTGTTCATGTGCGCTGGAAAATTTCCATGATTAAGTCTTAGCCGTGACAGGCTTATACAGTAATACCTGTCAATACTATGTTCAAATATATGTGGAATTCGGTTTGGTAGAGTGAGAAGGATTGCTGTGTATGGGTTTTTCGAATGATTAGTAAAGTCAATCCACATTTCCGTCCACTTTTTTTTGCCGTGGATTTGAGGCTCTGATATGTGTCTGTATACATTGTAAAATTATCCAAACCATTCAATCTCGTCCTCTTTTTTGCAATATGATCTACTATTTCATTATTCTTTATCCCTGCATGTGCTTTCACCCGAATAAAGACTACGTGTCCATGGTTTACCCTTATTTGATTGATGTAACGTTATTATCTAAAAACCCATTTCAGGACTTTTCAATGGCAAAGAGTTCTATTGACGTTGTTTTAGGAAGTCTGTAACATTTTGGATGTATTTGTTTTGGGTAGGTAGAATGCACAGCCTGTACCATTCTCGTTTTTAGACCCTCTGTGTGAATGGGATGATAGTTAGCTCAGTATGGATAAAATTTGTGTAGTTGATTCTGAGTAAGAGGGGAATATGATGCTAGTAGGAACGATTATGTCATTCAGTGACATACTGTTCAGGGGATATGTTTGCAATGGACAAGTTAGAACTGGTATCCATATAGGCATCAGCAAGAGGAGGATAGTTTTTGAAGCTCCAATAGGAGTTAGTGACATTCTGGATAGCTAGTGTATTAATTTTATTGATGAGTCCATAGGCTGTATTCCTCATTAACAAAATTCAAGCTATAAAGTCTCTTCTGATATGGAGAGGTGTTTCCTGAGCCTCAGCTAATATTGCAGGGCAGGGAGAGGATCTGAATGCTCCTATGCAGGTTCTTATAGCTCTGCAATGAATTTTGTCTAGTTTCATGAGATTTATTTTCGACGCAGCTCCGTATAAGTAGCATCCGTAATCAATGATGGAACGAATGCGACCTATAGAACATTAATGCAATTTTCTGGTCAACACCCCATCTTACTTACTACATATACATATAAGCATGTTCATACCCGTTTCACATTTTTTGTTATGTGGTTGATATCCAGGTTAGTTTTGTATCCAGGATCATGACCAGATATTTGTAAGTCTGGAATATCAGAGCCACTTATTTTTATATTTTTTGGGAGTGACTGAGCCTACGTCTGGTGAAAAAGATAATGCTAGATTTTTCAATAGATAGAGTGAAACCATATTTGAAGGTCCATATATATATATATATATATATATATTATATATATATATATATATATATATTTATATATATATATATAAATGTATATATATATATATATATATATATACATACAGTAGTCGCCTACATCCTGAACCTATTTTTCCGTTAAGTGTAGTTGATTCTGAGAAGAAGGGAATATGATGCTAGTAGGAACGATTATGTCATTTAGTATAGTTTGCGATGAGACAATGTTAAACGAACGAATTGGTATCCATATAGGCATCAGCAAGAGGAGGAGAGTTTTTGATGCGCCAATAGAAGTTAGTGACATTCTGGATAGCTAGTGTATCCATTTTATTGATGAGTCCATGAGTACCATAGTCTCTATTCTTTATTTAAAAAAATTTAGCTGGGAAGTCTTTTCTAATATTGAGAGGTGGTCTGCTAATATTGCAAAGCAGGGAGACGATCTGAATGCTCCTATGCAGGTTCTATGAATTCTTTGCAGTTTCATGAGATTTGTTCTTGACGCAGCTCCGTATAAATAGCATCCTTAATCAATGATGGAACGAATATAGGATCTATAGAACATTAATGCAATTTTCGGGTCAACACCCCATCTTGCTTTACATTAACATATAAGCATGTTCATACCCGTTTCATATTTTTTGGTTATGTGGTTGATATGGGAGTCCAGGTTAGTTTTGTATCTAGGATCATGCCCAGATATTTGTGATGGATATTGTCTGAATTATCAGACCACTTATTTTAATATTTTTTGGGGGTAATTTAGCCTACGTCTTGTGAAAAAGGTAATGCTAGATTTTTCAATAGATGGTTGGTTGGTGGTTGGTTGGTTGGTTGAAAGCTGACGAGCCTGAGACAGAGTTGGCACTTAGCTTCCCTTGACACTGCGACCAGCTGGGGTCTATTGTATCACTCTGTCGGCAGTGGTTCCTCATTCAAACAGGTTTGTGCTCTCAATTAGGTTTAGTAGCCTGTTAATAAGGTTCTTCGGATTCATGATTGTTTCCGGGCTGATTTTTCCAAAGGTTCTGTGTCGCCTTCTACTTAGGGCGTCACAGTCAAAGATAATATGAGAGGCTGTTACCTCCTCTTCATCACATAGCCACTCCACGGTTTCTCTGCGTACTCCCATGGTGTTTAGGTTTCGCGTCCCTGTTTGGTGTCCAGTCAACAGACCTACTATTATACGTGCCTTCGTTCTGTTCAGGTTCAGAAGGTCAGTCGTCAGTCGGTGTCTTTGCCCGACAGTTTGATCCCAATATTGTTGATGTCTTCTTTTTATCCACTCGTCAATCAGAGTCCTGCATCGGTTTTTGCTAATCCCTTGCACAGGTTCTGGCCCTGTGGATAGCGATTCAGATGCTTGTCTAGCTAGCTGGTCCGCTTTTACGTTGCCTTCGATGTCTCTATGAGATTTAGGATGATTTCCATTGCAGCTGTTGGAGTGCTATTCATTGCACCCATGATACAGAGACAGGCTAGCCTCTGAATTTTCCCAAGGTTGGTTTTTGCCTGTCTTTGATTTGTTTTTGGCCACCATAAGAGTGAGCCATAAGTTACTCTTGGTTTTATTACCGCTATGTAAAGCTTTCGGTTTGAGCCCCCAGGTTTTTCCAAAAGCTCTCCTGCAATCATGGAGGTTATCTTGCTTTTATTGGTTACATGTTGAAGATACGGGCTCCAGGTTAGTTTCTTGTCAGGAATCAGCCCTAGATATTTCACCTGCTCTACTTCTTGTAATATTTCCCCGAATAGTCTGGGAGGTATGAGATCTCCATGTTTCTTCTCCGGGTGAAAGGAATTAGTGTTGTTTGTTCGGATTTGCCCTCAGGCTCTCTCTGTTACACCATTCCTCTACTGTCCTCAGTGCATTTTGCATTAGCTCTGAGGTTGTTCGAGTATTCTTTCCTTTGATGAGGATGAGGTTTGACCGGAAACGACCCCAACTTTCGATTTTTAAATAGGACATCCTATATATTTCTACTTATTTCGATCGAGAATGACATTCTAAATCCAACAACACCTCACTTGTCAATATTTGACGAATGAAGTCATCTTTATTCCAATTTTTTTTTCGATCCAGAATGCCATGGATCGTGTAAATCGCTCCATTCATGATCAAGTAACATGGGAAAAATACGACTTTGAGGCTTATGACTTCACAGTCGTTTTAAGAATTATTTCAAAGTCGCAGATTAGTCCAATAAGGTTCTAAATTTTCAAAAAGACCCCATTCTTGATCATGGCAAAGTTCAACTTTTTCAATTATTGCGCGCACCACATTGATTAGCTGTTCTGCAGTGATGTTCTGAATGCCACCCTTACTTTATACTCCAGTTCTTCACGAGTAGCTGATACTGTTTTTTACACCTGATATTTAATTGTTCTCCAGAGAAAAAAATCTAGCAGAGTGAGATCTGGTGATCTAGAATATGAAAAAGAAATAATACATTATGAAAAAATATGACAACTTAAGAATGTACCTCGCAGGCCACTGAATAGATCCATAAGTGCCAATCCACTTTTCTGGAGAGGTGTCATTTAGATGTTTTCTTACGACTTGAGAATTGTGAGGTGGCGCTCCATCTTGTTGAAAATAGATATCAACTTGGTTAGCCAGTGGCAAATCTTCAATGAAATCATTAATTTGATTTCTAAGGAACTGTAGATATCCTTCTGCAGTAAGTTGTCCGTCGAAAATTATTGGCCCCAAAAGTTATCCTCCGATAATACCCATCCGGCAATTGAAACCAAATCGCTCTTGAAAATTTCCTTCTTGCTTCAGATGTAAATTTGTTAAAGACCAGTACCTTTTATTATTGCGATTGAACAGACCCAAGTTGGTGAACCCAGTTTCATCTCAATAAATAATTTTGAATGGAAAACGTACATTTTCTCTGTATTTAGTCAAAAACCAGTTGCACTAAGTTAATCTTCTGTTGTGGTCGTTATCGTAAAGATGTTGGTGTGGTTGATACTTGAATGATCGATAATTATATTTGTGAAGAATTTTCCAAACGGACGTATAACTTATATCACACTCAGAAACAATTTGGAGAATTGACGCCGTACAATTCACTTCAACATAGATGTATACTTCTTTTTCTTCACTGACGATGAAATTATTGACATTTTCTTCTGGTTGATTTCGCATTTTCCTTTCCAGTTTTGGAAAATAATGCCGAGTAGGAGGGGGACGATAAGGGAATCTCTGAGCATAAATTGAGCTGCATCAGTTCCATTCCTTTTTTCTTCTCCGTAATTTAGCAACATGTCAATTTTCTCGTTTCTAGTATAATTTTCCATATACAATTATAAACTACGCAACAAATACATTTTTAAAAGTGACAGCATATTCATTAGCCTATTTGCTTAGGTTGTCCTAGCAACACCTTCAATTGTTTGTCACGGATAACTAGAATAACAGGACTTAGTGTATAAGTATACCGAATACGTATTATTCGTTATTAGCTATGATCGCTTCTTGCAATTATTCAGAAAAATAGTGAAAATAAAGTGAAAGTGTGTGGTATCAAATTATTCGTAAGAAAATTATCTTTCACAAAAAGCCGACGAGCCACCCCCTTTCCATTTGAAAAAATCAATTTAACTGGAAAAATTCATATTTGCGACTTTTAAATAATTCTCAAAACGACTGTGGAATCATAAGCCTCGAAGTCGTATTTTTCCCATGTTTCTTGATCAAGAATGAAGCGATTCACACGATGGCATTTTAGATCGAAAAATAAAAATTACTTTATCTGTCAAATATTGACAAGTGGGGTGTTGTTGGATTCAGAATGTCATTCTCGATCGAAATAAGTAAAAATATATAGGATGTCCTTTTTGAAAATCGAAAGTTGGGGGTCATTTCCGGTAAAACCAAAAGAACGGCAAAGCAAGTAAATATGTCAAAAACTGTAAACTAAACTATAATACACAACCCCCAAATTTCGTTTTTCTATCTTCAATTATAAAAAAGTTATAGGGGTGGGCCACCTTAGAAAATCACCCGGTATATACGGAAGTCTCTGCCTGCATACTGAAAATATTTACTTCGCCTATTTTGGCTGTTGAGCACCCCATGCAATTCTGCAGTATATAAGTTGAATAAAATGGGTCTCAGAAATGATCCTTGTGGGGGACCTTGGGAGATTATCCTCGGACCGTGCATCACATTATCTGAGTTACGTATAAAAATAGATCGATTTCTATATAACTCTACAATTCTGCATGATGTCTCATAATGAATGCCAAATTCACATAGTTTAAAGGTAAGTAAGTCAAGATCTACTGCATCGTATGCTCCTTTGAAGTCAACAAAAAAGCAGGCTACTATTTTTTTTGGAGATGGAATATGTCAGTCAGTGAGTCAATCTGGACATGTATTTATATACGTGTAGATAGTGTTCGATGAATCCAACCTATTTCGATAATAAAATATAACGTGTGATAGTATGAAAGGGTAATTTTCAAGGAAATTAATTGAAAAGCAAAATTACACAAAAGTAAATTAACATTTGAAACCGATGCTGGCAGATCAAGTTCACCAAATGTTTCTCGGTAATATACAGTTGTGTGCAAAAAAACGGAAAAACGGAATCCCCATAAAAATTTTGACCCACATTATACCACTGGAACTGGATTTCTAAAAACACTGAAACATGTATTTCTTTATTTTTAACAAAGACCTTGATTACCAATTTTCATTACCTTTACTTGAAAGCTAACGGTATCCTCATAAAAATGTTCACCCCCCATTTCACCCCTCTAGGAGTCGAATTTCTAAAAACTTGAAACATTAATTTCTTTTTTATTTCAACTTAAAAACTAAACAAACCCCCATAAAAAATTCACCCTCATTTCACCGCTTTAGGGATTGAATTTCTGAAAACACCGAAACATATTTTTCTTTATTTGTAATAAAGACCTCAAATACCAATTTTTATTATCGTAACTTAAAAACTAATGGAACCCCCTTACAAAATTCCAATCCCCATTAAACTTCTCATTTCACCCCTTTAGGGGTTGAATTCTTTACTTCTTCACCAATTTCTATGAACTCGACTCGAAAAAAGTTACGAAACTCCTATACAAATTTTCAACCTCCATTGTATCCCCTTCAGGGTTGAATTTCAAAAAATCCTGTGAAACTTATTTCTTTATTTGAGAAGAAAAGCCCAAATACCATTTTCCATGGCTCCAACTTCAAAACTAACGGTACTACTTTCACCCCCCCTTCTCACCCCCTCCCCTCTCGCCACGCTTCACCCTTTTATTGATGGAGTATCAAAAAAACCGTTCTTAGTGGTTACCTATGTCATAATAGGAATAATAGATCTTTGGGTCCAGCGGTTTGGTCGTATTGATCGTATGTCAGTCCGTCAGTCCGGACTTGTAATTATATATGTATAGATATTTCCTACTTTTCAACCACAAAATAGAGATATTAAAAAAACAATTTTCTACTCCCGAATTATATATCTGCTAACTATTTATTAATATTGTCCATTTTAACACGGATTTTCATTTCGAAACAGATTTTGGCCAATAAAAACACGAACGTTTCATTATGAAACGAATTTTCAGCCTATAGAAACACGTACTTGGGTATAAACAAGTGGTATATTTCTACATACATGTTTGATAATTAATTTTAATTGACATTCAATCGCAACGCAATTCAAAAGTATCTATAAGTACGTCGAGCAGTGAAGAATGATCTTGTATACCACCAGAAATTCTTGTTTCTATTTTATTATTTATTGGTCGTAGAAAAAATAGTGTATGCAACGAGCATGTAATGTCCTTTAATTCACTCGCACACGGTGCGCATGTATTAATAGCTATCATTACATGATCGTTGCATAACATACTATTAGTTGGGTAATTTATTTATTTATTTATTAATATCCACACAGGCCCATGGGCCTAATTACATGAATAATATACAACAGAAATACAGTTAATAATAATTTTTCGAAACTAAAAAGTAATAGATAAATCAATGTTCGATAGAATTATAGGGGACATCAGTACGAAGTAAACAGTGTTACTATACAGAATGGGCCATTGAAAACGAAACAGCGGCACTGTAGGTCGGCAGAACCGAATTATATAAAAACGCTCGGACACGTCAAATACATTTTCGAGGGGGACATCGTTTGCGATGAAATTCACCCAAAATACATTCCATCCCTCGGAGCTGTGACCGCCACCCCCAAATTTTTAAAATGCAATATATGGCAACTGATTTGAAAGGTATTTTTCTTCTCAATATCCAACAACAAAAATAAATTAATTATATCTATTCGTTTTCGACATATAGGAACTTGAAGTTGGAAAATCCCTTTTTATTCACTCAATCAATAAAAATAACATCTAACAATGCAACTGTTTAAAGATAATTATCATTGTCAAAGAATTAAATGATCTAACTGTTTCCAGTTTAAATTTTTTATAATATCGCAATTGTGGACGTCTATCAGTGTCAAACTGATCTTTGATTGAACGACATTAGAATGAATTAGTTGACTAAAGCTGCTGGATATCTTTCCGCAATAATGGTGTATACGATCGCGGAAAGAATTGAAATAATAACAATTTTTTTTAAGAATGATGAGTGCGGTAACCGTACAGCTAATTTGTTCAATGAAACGCATCCAGATAAAGTTGTTGCTAGAAAAAACGTTCTAGAATTAGTGCAAAAATTTAGTCAAACTGGATCAGTAGCCAACAAGAAACGAGACCCAGAACGTGAATTTCCGTTGACAATTCAACTCATTTATAAAAAATCGCATATGCCACAGTGCAATTGTCAGTTTGACAGCAGCAAAAATTAGCTGCAACTTTTACAACGACAAATGCACTAGGGTTTTTCCTCATTCATTTGTTCATCAATTATCGCGGTGTTGGTTGCCAAAATAAATAAAGTTTGCATTGATTTGTTTCTAAATTTCTTATTCATTAAATTGTCCTGCCGAATGACACTCGATGTTTGTATTGATAGCAGGTAAATTTGTGTTGTTCAAATTCTAAACTGTTTCCTTTGGCAATTTGACTCGAAAAACTGTCAATCTAAAAACGCTCTACCCTCGGTGTCGCGTTTTTAATAGTTGACAGTTTTTCTCGTCTTTGCTAGGCAACAGTTTCTCATCAAACAACCCAAATTTACCCGATAAAATACAAACCTCTCGTGCACTTATAAGTGAGAAATGAAGCTGTAGAAGTTGCACTTTTAGGACAAGTTTATGCAGACCCAACATTGAGCACAAGGAAATTGGCTAGTGTTACCAATATCAGTAGAACCAGTATCCGCCGAATCCTGAAACATCATAAATTCTACCCCTACAAAATACATTTGGTACACCAATTGAATGAAGATGATTTTGATAGGCGACAGGAATTTTGCGAAATTATGACTACGAGAATAGTTGCTGATGAGACTTTCCTATCCAACATCTGCTGGACCATTATTTCTCGACGGTAACCTGACAGGAGAAACTTATTTGGAATTATTGAATGAATTTGTTAATCCACAATTAGTAGACATCATTGAAAATGACGATTGTTACCATGAAGGCCACTTGATATTTCAACAAGACGGGGCACCTACACATTATGCACAGCCTGTTAAGGCGTTTTTGGATAGAATGTTTCCTGGAAGTTGGATTGGAAGAAGATGCTCTATAGAGTGGCCAGCCAGATCTCCAGATTTAACCCCAATCGACTTTTTCCTGTGGGGTCACTTGAAAAACAAAATCTTCGCAACCGAACCAGAATCTCTGGAAGATTTACCAAGGAGAATTATTGAAGAATGCCGTCGAATAACGCCGGAAATGCTACGAAATGTGAGGTCTCGTTTTGAACAGAACTTGTACTATTGTATGGAAATGGGTGGTAGACAGTTTGAACATTTAGGTCATTGACAATAATAATTATTGCGACAGTTGCTTTATCAGATATTGTTTTCATTGATTGAGTGAATAAAAAGTGATTTTCCAACTTCAAGTTCCTATATCTCGAAAACGAATCGATAGAATTAATTTATTTTTGTTGTTTGATATTGAGAAGGAAAATACCTTTCAAATGAGGTATCACTTGCCATATGTTGCCATTTAAAAATGTAGGGGTGGCGGTCACAGCTCCGAGGGATAGAATGTATTTCGGGTGAATTTCATCGCGAACGATGTCCTCCTCGAAAATGTAGTTGATGTGTCCGAGCGTTTTTATATAGTTCGGTTCTGCTGACCTACATAGCCGCTGTTTTGTTTTCAATGGCCCACTCTGTATATATATATATATATATATATATATATATATATATATATATATATATATATATATATATATATATATATATATATATTTCTTTGGGGGGCTTCTTGGTTGTAGTTCCTTAGTATTGAGAAATTTGTATTATGGTTGAAGTGGAAAGCTTTACTTTGATGTAAATTCTTTAAACATAAATTTGACGTTTCGACGAGGGACCCCTCGTTTTCTTCAGAAGTTACTTTTTCATGACATTGTAAACTTGGTTTCGAGAGAGTTCAGTGAGTTTATTTTGCATGTGGACATTTTGTGTAGACTATTCCCTTGTTGTGTATACTTTTTGTACTGTTTCGAATACTTTTGTCACGC
The DNA here is from genome assembly GCA_018342105.1 of Gonioctena quinquepunctata. Classification (NCBI taxonomy): domain Eukaryota; kingdom Metazoa; phylum Arthropoda; class Insecta; order Coleoptera; family Chrysomelidae; genus Gonioctena; species Gonioctena quinquepunctata. The sequence goes on along the minus strand of JAFIRS010003100.1, from coordinate 50,013 downwards.
TGTTTTTGCCCTTTGCCTTAGGTTATGTGAGGTTGTTATTTTTGTACCACTTTTCTTCCTTTCGGTGGTTGGCTGGTTTTGGTAAGAATGGGGGTCGCAGCCATCGTCAACGACCAAAACCCCAAGAAATCCTCCAAAGAAATTTGAAAACAAAGGCTCAAGAATCTACAATATATATATATATATATATATATATATATATATATATATATATATTATATATATATATATATATATATATATATATATATATATATTATTTATTTATATTTATAAATGTTGTATGTTAAGTCATCCAAAGTCGTGAATGTATTTATATAGCTGAACATGTTTTTTATAATTATTTTATCCTTTGTTATTATTATTTATCTCTTGTATTGAATATTTTGTATATCCCTCAATTTGACTTACCACATGTACTATCTGTACCCCGATTGGCTAATGAATTATTATTTTTATGACTACTGACCGCCGGGTTTTTTTTATTTTTTGGGTTAAGGGATTATTGCTGATTTCAAAAAAAAGGTTTTTTAAATTCCATGAATTTTGAATAGAGACTGTTGAGTAATAGTCTAGGATCTAGCAGCAGATTTCTGCAGGTATCTGTTTTTTCAATTAAACTCAATTCAAATGAATGATTTATGACAAGGCTGCTGCCGGGTTGCCTATCAATAATTAGCCGCGATTACCTTTAATTAAATATATTTTCAGTGTGAAGCGAGTAAGTGTGGTGGAGGGGTTACTTGTGCAATTTTTTATGAACACCTGAAGCCTGTGAAAAAATGGCTGCAAGTAGTGGTTGCCATGATAGAAATCAATTACTTTCGCTCTAGATGAGTATGAGCGAGAGGAGTGCCCGTGCTGCTTCGTGTTGTAAACAAGAATACAATGTGGTGTAGTTCAATTATTTATTTATTTAGCATTGCTAATACAATATCGTTTTATCACAAAGATGAGGTAGGTTAGTATAGATAAAATACAATAGATGAGAGACATCAATAAACAAACATCAGTAGAAATGTAAAACGCTAATTGTTAATTAATTAAAATATAGCTCTATCAGCATCAGAGCATAATATAACATAGTTTTAAAAAGTACAGAGAAATCCCCCATACCTAAACAATTCTGAGAACAAGAATAGCCTGATCGCACTATAGAATGCGACGTTTAATTATGAAATTGATCGTTTAATATATATTGACGGATACTACTTTTAAAAATATTGATATTACGAGACAGTTTAATAAATCGGGTAGGTTATCATAGATTACGATTCCATCAATAAAGATACTTTTTTTCGTGCACATCAGATTGCTTTGACGAACGTTTATGTGGTTTTTTTGGCATGTATTATATGAATGTATTTCATTGCGGACCTGTAGATTTGTAGACAAATATTCTGGTAACATATTGTTTATAAGTTTGTAAATAAAGATCGTTGTACGAACCTCAATTAAATTTTTAATTGTCAGCCAATTTAGCTTTATTTGCATTCTGTTTACATTTTCATATCTGTTGGTATTTAGTAAGAATCTCATACATCTATTTTGCAGAATCTGTAGCTTATGAATATCTGATTCATTGCACCTAAAGAGTATAGAAGAACAGTAATCGAAATGGGGTTTTATTATACTATTATATATTAATTGTTTAGTGTATTGAGTTACTGTTTTGCTAATCCTATATGCAAATCCTAGTTTTTAGATATTTTCTTTGAAAGATACCCAATGTGCTCACTAAAGGTAAGTTTTTCATCGATAATTATACCTAGATATTTAATATGGCTCACACGTTCTAGATCTCTTCCGTCAAATTGAATATTACAATCAATTACTTCTTGCATTTTTCGTTTGTTTTTGATTATCATGTATTTACATTCATTTACGTTGACAACAATCTCATTATTAGTAAACCAGTCGTAATTTTTTTCAAGGTGTTGGTTTAGTTTTCTTATTAAGTTATTAATATTATCACCCATAATGTAGACGATGGCATCATCTGCGAATATGTGTGTTTTACATTCGCCAAAATCCAGATCTAATATGTCATTAATAAAACATATGAAAACTATGGCGCCCAATACACTTCCTTGTGGTACTCCAGTTAAAACAGTTTTTTTGTGATATTTTATTATTGATTTTTGTTTTTTGATACCTATGTTCTAAATACGACTCAAACCATTTATATGAGGATGCATTTACTCCAAAGTAATATTTATAACTTCGAATGCACGACGTAAATCTAAGAACACCGCTACAATACATTTACCTTCGACCATAGCATATTCAAAGTCATCCACTACTTTTTGCAATGCTATTTCACACGAGAAACCGCTTCGAAAGCCTGACTGGTTTCGGTTGAGTAGTTTTTGAGTATCAAGATATGCTGTGAATTGTTTATAGGTTTACAATTTTTTCCAAACAAGGTAAAGTGTTAATAGGTCTATGTTCCTCAATATTCTTAGTGCTGGTTATCTTTGGTACTGGAATTACAACTGAGGTTTTTAAATTATCGGGAAATTCTCCGAGTTGTAAAGAGGTGTTAATACAGTGTAAGAGAGGATAACCAATGACATCAAAAGCATTTTTTATTAATTTAAAATCTATTTCATCTTCTGAAAATTTGTTCTGCTGCTCAAAGATAATGTTTTTGAGTTCTCCAAGTGAAAGTTTGTCAAAGTGATCAAGTCTTTTATTTGGGTTTACCGCTCGATTTTCAAAATAGGAGGCATCTCTTATAATAAATGCAACACTCGTTAGGTTGCTGACAATTTGTTCAATACTCGAAATAAAATAGTCATTGAATTCATTTTCTATGTTTTCGTATATGTCAACATTATTTTTGAAAATAGTTGTTATTTGATTGGATGTTTTGTTTTTATTAAAATTTTAAGGTTATCCGTAGTAATTGTGAGTTATTTTTGACATTATCAATTTTATCTTCAAAATATGATTGTTTGAGATTACAAATTACCATAACACTATTATTTCTTTTTTGAGTATATGCCAACCAATCATCATTAGACTTGGAGATTATGAATCTGTTATAAGCATAGTTACGATCGGATATAGCCATTTTGGCGGTTTCGTCAAGCCATTCTTTTGATTTTATGACTTTTCTGGTTTGGTATTCATTATGGAGGGTTTCTTTTATATTTGACATAAAATTTGTGAAGACTTTGTTTACGTCGACAGAGTTATAGAGCCATTCTTTTTGGAAATTTTCCCACAATTGTGGTAGTCAATTTTTCTAAATTGATAGTATTCCTGGGTAATATTATATTCATGTTGTTGTATGCGTAATGTTAATATTTCATGGTCAGTAATTTTATTATTTAGTTTATGTATTTCCACATCATAGTTATTAGAAAAGACCAGATCAATCGTACTTGCACTACGTTCTATGACCCTGGTATAAAATGTAACAAACTGTTTGAAACCGTATAGTGTGAAAGATTGTTTTAATTTCTTTGAATACATGTCATTTGGGATATCCCAGCGAATATTGAAGTCTCCCAGAAATATATAGTTTTGACTAAAATCAATTTCTTCTGAAATTGTTTCAAAATATGTGCAAATTTCGGCATAGCTCGCATTTGGAGAATGGTATACACACGCTATCTGCCATACCTTTTTTTCGACAGTTAATTTAATAGAAGTTATCCAATAATTCATTTTATAACTTTCATTTCTCAACACTTTATGTTTTAAATCTCTTCTAACATAGAGAATAACCCCTCCAGTATGTCTACTTACTGAGTTACATCTAACGATTTCATATCCGTCAATATAGATTTCTATATCACAAATATCTTCGGTTACTCTTGTTTCAGACACACACAACACTAAGGGATTTTCGTCAAAAACTAATTGAGATATTTCATCATAGTGCGCTATGAGACTTTGACAATTTAAGTACAACACATCTTTAACAATAATATTCGATTGCGATTTGTACCTATTTTGAGGTCCTAGGCATGCTCCTCGGTTATAGTTGGGCCTTGTCGTAAAAAGCGGGAGTGGAAACCATCCACCCCCACATATTCAGGCCATATTTCAGGATCGGTAAATTGTTTGGTAAAGTTCGCCGGTACAGAGACTTCAAATGAAGTATATATATCTGGTTATTTCGATTTCATTTTTTCACATTTAGTATTTAGAATATTTTTTGTCTTTAGGTAGTTTTCAAGTTCATAGGTCATGTCTAGAGGGCATCGAAAAACGTGAAAGTCAATGTATCTTGTTACACCAACAAAAGAGTTGTTATTATTTGTTAAAGTTTTTACCTGTAAAGCAATGATTTTTGAGCATATAGAAATGTTTCCTGTATGGTAAGAATCATGTTTTGTCGAAAAAATCTACTATTGAATGTCTCAAGAATATCGAAATTCTATTATCTATTATTCTAGTGCTAATGGACAGTAATTTTTTTATTTATGTTTTAGAAACTACTCAATTTTTTCTATATGAACTGTTATCAAAATTTATCGTATCTCAGCTGCAACGACTGAAAAAAACTATTTATAAATATTGGTCAATCAGGGTAAGTGAATGTTTATTTCATTATAATAACATTGACAAATTATTACGAGTTTAGTAAGTAATTTTTTTATGGAAAAATAAAAGTAATATTTTTTTAAAATAACGTTTTTTTTTTCAAAATATTTTTCTACCAAGATTGTTTTTCAAATTCAGTCAATGTTCCACTAGTGGGACACAAAAACACGCTTTCATTTAAAAAACAATTATAAAAACAGCAAAATATTTGAGTGTCAACGTCTTCTCTCCAATATAACAAGCTATACGTATGAAACTCACATTTGCCATGCTGCGTCTTTGTTTCAAATCATGGCAACCAGTACTTGCGGTCATTTTTCCACAGGCAACCATGTACCATCGTGTAAAGCAAAAACGAAACTTCAATTTGGTATTAAATTTTTTCGGAAAACACGATGAGCGTAATTTATTAACAATAACATACCTGTTTACAACTGGCAACCTAGAAGTTGTGGATGACTGAGAGCTGGCAACCATCAATTTCCATATTATTCACATACTTTTCTTTCAAATAACGTTCATTTCACTTAAAAAACATATAGCTGCATTTCATCAACATAAATTAATTACAATGTTCAATTAAAGGTCTAGTTAAGCGTATAATATGTGTTTTCCATGTTAGTTTTGGATCAAGAGTCCAGGAATTTAAGAGAAGCAGTGCTCTGTATAGATTTATCATCTAAATGTAAATATAGATCATAATCTGGTGATTTCGTTTTAGGTAAGAATCTCATGAAATATATTTTTGAAACATTCATCATTAGTTCATTTTGATTACAGTACTGTTTTAACTGTCTGGAGAAGCATCCAGACAGTTAAAACAGTGCTGTGATCGAAATTGACTAATGATGAATGTTCCATAAACATATTTTATGAGATTCTTACCAAAAAACGAAATCACCGGATTATGATCTATATTTACATTTAGATGGTAAATCTATACAGAGCACTGACTCTCTTAAATTCATGGTCCAAAACTAACATGGGAAACACATATAAACACGATAGTATCCAAACTAAGTACCACATGTTACGTTATAAAAAACTTCAGAAATACAGTTACCTTTGATGTCCTGAGATTACTCTATTTTGGACTAGTGCAATCAGTACTTCAATACGGACTACTACTTCAGGGTGCTTCACCACATTTAGAAAAGAAACTTATGGCACAAAAAATGAGAGCAATGTATAATATTACTCCATCATTATCTTGCCGAGAACTATTCAAAGAATCTAAAATATGAACCCTGCCAAGCCTTTTTCTTTTTCAAGTGTATCCATTCATTCATGAAGAAAAAAGACATACACTCGTAAAATACACGCTCAGAATCAAATTTACACCAACCTTACTCTAGACTAGCAGTTGGTCAGAACTCACCCAATCACGACGGAATTAAATATTATAATAAAATAATGAACATTGTAAAACTACCACAGAAATTGAAAATTTTCTTAATTGAAAATGCATTTTGTAGCACTGAGGAATTCTTGAATTTCTGAAATCTTCACATACTTCATCTATACTTAATTGATACCTATTTTATTTTGTAATTTGTTTTTTAGTTTAATTGAGGTCTGGACTAGTCTGCTATGTTTATACATTTTCCATATATTTATACTGGATGTGTACCTACTCTTGATTGATGTTAATAAATTGTATTGTACGGTATTGTAATCGCGGCCAATTTTTGATAGGCAACCCAGCAGCAATGTGTTACATTGTTATTGATCATTCATTTGGATTGAGTTTCATTGAAAAAAACAGATACCTGCAGGAATCTGCTGTCGCATCCTAGACTATCAGTTCGAACCGATTTTCTTCCGTTTTTGGTTGAAAAAATCTCCCATACTCACTTTCCTCTAGCTCATCAAAAAATCTATATTTTCTAAATGGTTTGGTTTCGGTTGGTTCTTCTAACAATATTCCTTCCTTCAGAAATTGAACAGCTCCAAACTCAGTCCCACTTCCGTCCTGTTCATACCCACGTTTACTGAACGGTTTTATTTTGGTGGCCTCTTCCTTTACTATTTCTTCATCGAAAATATCATCGATGTCATCAAAGTGAGTCCCACTCGCGATTTGTTCATTCCCATGTTTACTGAACGGTTTTATTTCGGTGACCTCTTCTTTCACTATTTCTTCATCGAAAACATCATCGATATCATCAAAGTGAGTCCCACTCGCGATTTGTTCATTCCCATGTTTACTGAAGGTTTTATTTCGGAGGCCTCTTCCTTCACTAGGTCTTCATTGAAAATGTCATCGATGTCATCAAACACTCGCGATTTGTTCATTTCCATGTTTACTATACGGATTTATTTCAAGGGCTTCTTCCTTCACTATTCTTCCATTTGAAATATCATAAATGGCACCATTTTGACCCTCAATGTCCATTGTTGCACATTCCTACGGAGATAGGATCAACCATCAAAAACATGCATTTCACGATGAACACTCTTTGGTTATAAAACACTATTTTCAAAATGTTTTCCTTCACATAGATAAACTCGTTTCGTACAAAGAATTAATTTGTAATTCCTGTTCTCAAATACGAAAATTGATATGAAGCAGTGTCATTGATGACAGTCTGTAATGAATGGGAGCAATGATATGGAAACCATAGACAAATTAAAAATAAAGAGACTGTTTGAAACATTGACGATCTTGACCACCAAGTTTTTGGTACGGCCAGTCGCGCATGGAGGCGCTGCCCGCAATCAACAGACGAATGATGAAATAATTTTCCAATTTCGACGTTTGTCAGAAAATGACAAACCACGTAATAATTTCAGGATAATTCTACTGTTATTGTCATCGAAAAATTAATGATAGAAATTATACTATGGACTTGAATTCGGAATCCAACATCGAAAATAGAATGTTTTGTTATTCGAGTTGACGCTGAAATTCCTGGAAATAGTCTTTTACAAGGTAAAATATAAGCTACTTTTCACAAACTGATACTTATTTCCATCCATCAGTTGCAGAATTTTTTTCACAAATTGGTACTTATTTCCATCCAAAAGTTTCCATTTCCTATCACCATTTGAGGAAGTATGAAGTACATGGTCTACTTAATGATTATCATCAAACTGGAGTATTTGTTATACCTACTCGTTCTCCTTTGTGCTAATAAATTAACAAAATTATTGAAGGTATGTTGTAAATGTAATTTATTTTCATTTTGGTTGATTTCATGATAAAATGAAGAATATTTTTAATTTTGCTGTTTTTCAGAGTTTTATTATTGTTTTGTCTGTAGTTGTACCTTGTCCTAGATATAATAAAATGTTTTTTTATGGTGTTAAACTTATTATTCTTATTTTATAAGAACTTTTATTTTGTTCTTGATATCATGAAACAAAGATTTATTTTGAAACTTTATTTCAACCACGAACTAACAGTCTACGAATCGATTACTGTATATATTTTATTAGTGATCGATTTGCCATTCCTGTATTTCATATGATACAACCATTCATATGAAATACAGGAATGGCAAATCGATCACTTATGAAATATTTACCATATCAACCATATAAAAGTAATACATTTAAAAAACCCGCCTGTACTAACTTAGTTCGGCCAGTTGCGAGTTATGTCGCCACTGTCTAAACGTGGTGCCAACTTTTTCTGCAGGTTTGACAACTCTCTTTATTTTTAGTTTCTCTATGATGGAAACGGAAACGGTCGTAGATCATATATCATGCCATCAAAGGCGGGTATGCTTTTCTGGGTTCCATGCTCCCCGTCATAAGATTTTGCACACATATAGAACTATAAAAAAAAAATCCGAAACATCTTCAAATAAGTTTTTTTACAGCAGAGTTTTTGAAGGCAAAAAATTATAAAATGGACATTTTTGCAACACATCTTATGTGCGTATCCTGGGTTTCGATGTGATACATATTTATCTACGACCACTGTAGAAAACAGGCAAAAACACACGACACACAGCCTCAGTAAATAGCTCATTACGCACGGTAAACAAATCGCACAGCTTTCGTAAACAAAACGAACAGTTTAAATATATTAAAATTTATACGTAAAAGTAAGCAGAACATTTAATGATTCCGCAAGTTGGTCATGATCGCGCAATCGCCCGTCAACAGCGTAGTCATAGCAACTATAAAATCAAAATAATACAAACTTTTTTGAAAGACAAATAAGTTCTAGTTAATAATTATAAGATACATACTGCTTAAAAAAGAATACCTACATTTTCAATATGTCAAGTGATAGTGCCAACGTCATGGCAATGGCAAAAATGGCAAGGAATGATTTACTGCCAAGTAAATACCGCGAACGCTACGAAAATTGTTACATTAGATTCATCGACTGGAGACTAAAAAAGAAATGAAGTAACCTGTTATAACTAGTTTTTAGATATATCTGTATACATGGAACAAACAACCAAAAACGACAACTAAAATAAAAAATTGACGTGTTTAAGCATCATTTACAATACCTAATAGTAATGAAAATATTGAAAGTGGTCCAGACTTTTTTGGCACACTGTATATGGCCGTAAGTAAGGTATAGTACGTAATGCGTGTTGTAAAGCAATTACGCACTCATGGAATTGCGCACTCGCCGCTACGCGGCTTCGTGCGTAATTTTTCCATTCGTGCGTAATATGCTTTTTACAACACTTGATACGTAAAATACTATTACTTGTTTTGAATTATCATGTATTTACTTTCAATATATATATATTTGACGTTGATCAAAATATAATTTTCATACACCAAATTGTTATTTTTATTTATATAATATATACATTTCCATGTAAACGATAGAAACAAAAATGAACAAAACTGACGAAACAATATTATTATTTCAACACCCCTCCATAATCATATTGTTCGGGATTAGAAGTCCAAGTCGTTGTCTTTGTTTTTGGAAAGCAGGACCTGGCAATCCTTTTGTAAGAATATCTGCTTGTTGATCACCGGTGGAAATGTATTTCACTTCTATCAGTTCTTGTCGTATAGCATCTCTGATAAAGTGATGTTTGATATCTATGTGCTTCTTCCGCTTATGATGTTCTGGATTTTTAGCTATCTGAATAGCACCTTGATTATCTTCGAAAATGACTGTTGGTCTCGGAACGGGAAAATGTATATCTTCTATGATATTTTGCAACCATATAGCTTCACAGGTAGCAGCAGTGAGAGCCATATATTCGGCCTCGGTCGATGATAGGGCTACAGTTGGATGTTTTTTTGTCACCCACGACACTGTGCAACCATGTACCTTGAACACATATCCAGTAGTAGACTTCCTATCTATCGAATCACTTGCCCAATCCGAGTCCGAATAACCTATCAATGTCGGTTGAGACTTATCTTTCTTGAAAACTAACTTCAAGTCCAGGGTTCCTTTAGTATATCTCAGAACTCTTTTGAGTCCCCTCCAAAGTGTTTCATTTGGACAATTTTGGAACCTACTGTAGAAATTTACTGACGTACAGAGATCTGGTCGTGATCCCAACATTGCATACATTAAGCATCCAATCAACTTTTGTAAGGTTTTTCTAATAGAATACCATTATCATCCTTTGGAATTTGCATTTTACTGTCCATTGGAGTTGACACTGAATGACAGTCTTTCATGTCAAATCGCTTCAAAACATTCATCAAGTATTCTTTTTGACTAATGTATATAGCATCACCACCAGCATTTCTTTCGATTTTCAATCCCAGAAAGTTCTTCAACTCTCCAATATCCACCATCTCGAACTCATTTTGTAAAGTGGTTTTCAATTTTAGAATTTCCATATCATCTCTCGAGCACAAAATTATATCGTCCACATAGAGAAGTAGAAAAATAGGATCAGGTTTTCCTAGTTTCATGTATAAATAGTGATCAAACTCTGACCTTTTAAAATTCGAAGTTATCATGAAACTTTCAAATCGTTCATTCCAGCATCGGGGAGACTGCTTCAAACCATACAAGGATCTATTGAGTTTACAAACCAATTGATTATTTTTCTCAAAACCCTGTGGTTGGTACATATAGATGTCTTCTTTCAGGAACCCATTCAAGAATGCTGTTTTCACATCAAGTTGATGTAAAAACATATCGTATTGAATAGCCAAAGCTAGAAGTATTCTAATAGTTGTAAGTTTCACTACCGGTGCGAACGTTTCATTATAATCCAAACCTGGTTTTTGTAGGAATCCTCTCGCTACTAAACGGGCTTTATATTTGGGCTTTGCATTTTCACTTGGTTTTCGTTTGAAAACCCATTTAGAACTTATTATAGTAGCATTTTCAGGTGGTTCTACCAATGTCCATGTTTTATTTTTGGACAGAGAATTCATTTCTTCTGAAGCGCATTCCACCATTCAGCTTTGTCTGGGAAATTTTCAATGTCATTAATGTCAACAGGAACGTCATCAACGAAAATTGTGCACACAGGGCGAGGCATGTGAAATCTTCCAACCACAATGGGGGCTTTCTGGATCTGTAACTTTTGAGCTCTGAGGTCCAACGGAGTCGGAGTTTTGGCCCTTCTCAGTTCTTGAATCTGTTTCGACTGTCACTTTTGACGTTTCTTCCATAACTTCATTTTCATCAGTTTTTTCACGCACTACTTCGAAAGGGTTTTCGTCTTCATTGGATTTAACTTCGAACCATTCACGTATTGGAAAATTTATACAATGTTCATCAAATTTAACATCATGTGCCGAAATGATTCTCCTTCTTTTGGGATCCCAAAGGTGGTAACCATTAGCAGTGTATCCTACCATGAACATTTTGTTCACTTTGGAATCCATTTTCCCTCGTTTCTCTTCTGGAATCAATGCATAACAAATACAACCAAATACTCTAAGTTTAGAAACATCTGGTTTTGATCCATACCACAGCTCAGCAGAAGTATTGAATTGGAGACATGATGTTGGGCTCATATTTATGAGGTAAACAGCTGTTTGTACAGCCTCACTCCAGATGAATTTGGGTAATTCTGCCCCAGCCATCATGCATCTTGCTTTCTCCAGAATAGTACGGTTCATTCTTTCGGCTAATCCGTTTTGTTCTGAAGTTTGAGGTATGGTATATTCCGTTATGATACCCTTCTCCTCACAAAAGTTTTTGAAGTCTTGAGATGTGTATTCCCCTCCATTGTCAGACCTCAAACGAGATATCTTGCTACTGAATTTTGCAGTTACCCAGGCTTCATATATTTTGAAATACTTCAATACTTCGGACTTTTTCCGTAAAATATATACAACAGTGAAATGGGAGTAATCGTCTATAAATGTGAGAAAATACATGTTTCCATTCCAGGAGTTTGGAGTAACTGGACCACATACATCACTGTGAATTAATTCCAGGTGTCTACTGGTTCTTTTTCTTTCCTTTCTATGGGGCAATTTTGACTGTTTTCCCTCTACACAAGTCTCGCATATTTTAGGGTTTTTTTCTGGTATTAAATTTATTCCATCAACCATATTTTCATTGAACAACTTCAGCAAATATGTTTTTCCGATATGTCCGAAACGTTTGTGCCACAGTTCCATATTTGAAGAAATATTATTTGATGAATAATAACAACTCTCATTCCATTCTTGCCATAAAACCAATTCATATAATCTATCAATTCTTTTGGCTACTGCAACCACTTCATTATTTTTAATGATACGAGCTTCTGCTTTTTCAAAAACAATTTTCTTTCCAGCCATTTCAATTTTTCGCACGGAGAGCAAATTTATTTCCAAGTGTGGAACGAAAAGAACATTTCTTATATTATATTTTTTTTATCCCGTTCATCATGGCAAAGCTTCTATTGTTCCAATTTTCGCCATTTCAATTTTTCCACGGAGAGCAAATTTAATGACTTTCGGTTGAACCAGAATCCAAGTACCATCGAATAGATTTGGGCTCAGCTGAATGATTAAGTACGGATGGCTGATTGAAAGCGAGGAATGATACAGGTGAATCCATAGAATCACTTTCGTCGTCTGATTCAATTGCAACCATGTCCGCTCGTCCATGATTTGGTTTATGTTTTCTCGTGTTCGTTCTACGGAAATTGGATGAACTTGCTTCAGCTTCCTTTTTCTTGAAAAAACATTCCTTTTCCTTATGCCCAATTCTTTTGCAATGATTACATCTATACTTGAAGAACAAATTACTTGAAAACGCTGTAGGAGTAGAAGACTGTACTGATTGAACTTCAGAGTGACTATTATTGCTTCTCTTCAACTCTTCATCTAACAATTTTCCTTTGACGAAGTCGAGACTGAGTTTATCATTCACAGTCTCAAGAGCAGTAACTAACACTTCATATTCCTTTGGCAAAGTTAGAAACAGATGGCAGATTATATCCAATTCTTCCATTTTCGCACCAGCAGCCTTCAATTCTCGTATGATCTTGTCGAACGTCAGAAAATGATCCTGAAGAGAGTTTCCTTCATACTTCAATGTTAACAACTTCTTCCTCAGGTATATTTGATTGGTAATGCCTCTACGTTCAAATGTTGTCTGTAATGTTGACCAGATTTTCCATGAGGATGTCTTATCTTTGACATATTCAAGATGACTGTCAGATATACGTTGTATTATGAGCGACTAGCATTTTCGTTCTTTGGCTTTCTGCTTATATTTCTTCTCTTCGTCAGATTCTGTATCAATTTTCTCCGACCATGATTCATTCAGACATTCTAGGAGATCTTTTTCTTCTGAAAGAACTTCCAACCTATATTTCCAATTGTCGTAATTCAATCCATCGAACAGTGGTATTCTATACTCGTTGTCTGGGCCCATAACCTTTTCAATTATGATGTATTTACTTTCAATATATATATTTGACGTTGATCAAAATATAATTTTCATACACCAAATTGTTATTTTATTTATATAATATATACATTTCCATGTAAACGATAGAAACAAAAATGAACAAAACTGACGAAACAATATTATTATTTCAACAACTTGTTGCTAATTCGATAAAGTACCTAGTGTTATAGAAGCGTTTTAAACTAGGCGAGGTTTTGAACATCTCAAAAGTTCTTGCGGTGTTGATAGCAGGTGTAATCTAGCGATAAAGGTAGAGAATTAACGATCGATGTCAGTAAAAATCACCTAACAGAAATGTTTACTTTGCGATTTTGTTTCAATTAAACCCAGTATAACCAGTAACTTCACTCTCTTCTCATTTTCAAGTTTCGGATATTGAAAATGGTGTTGGTGATCTGCAAGTGGGCAGCACAAAAAAACACCATCAGTTTAAACGTTCTTCAAAATATCCTGCATTTTATAGCATAGTGCTATACTTAAGCTACAAAGACGAAAAACAACAGAAGTCAAGCATTAATTTATTAATTAGGAGAGAAATACGCACGTACTTTTTTAAATAACTATGTAAATTGCAATGCTGACTCTTAAAATATTGGAAAACCTATATTTGTTTTAGTAAGTAAGTACCTACCAAAATAACAAGCAAACTCCATTAGAAAATCTATGAGCATTTTTTTTACAATAGCAAGTACAAGAATTATATATACTCGTGTAGGTACTACAATATACTTAATAATATAAAATTTATAATATAAAATTTAGAGATTATTTAAAAAGCTGATTATAAGTGAGCATACTACCTACTTCAATAAATCAAAGCAAAACACAAATTCTCAAACTGTTCTAGCAACAGCCACGTCATTTGAATTATTTGTCATATCTGTAGACGGGTAACGAATTCTGGCTTATATCTAGTCAACATGTGCCTTTTAGCTCAAAATTTTTCATTCGCCTCGGAAAATTATGATCGAGGTGTCATTCGATTCGTCATCGCATCTAGAAACTTTTTGAAAAATTTGGAGTGGTGCTTGGAAAAATTACAAAAGTTATAAACAATTTAGTAAAAAAAAGGGGTTTGGTTTTTTGCGAATATCTCAAAAAGTATTCAAAATTTTTGAAATTTGAAAAAAGATCCCAAAAGAGGAACTCTAGGACCAATATTTATAATTTTTCTAGAGGGTTGAAAATACGGCCGAAAACGGGAACTCTCGCTTGCGTAAGCTCCGCCCACTTCGGACCTTTAATAAAAAAATATTATTAAATATGAAAATTAAAATAGATCAATGAACAATAATCCGCCGATCAAAAATGTTTATCGCGATTTTTCAATTAGTTATCCATTAATTAATTGACAATTTTTTGTAGCACGAACATCAACATTGAAAGTGCGATAATTGTTAAACTATAAATCTGGGAATTTTTTCCTTTCATGGAGCTATTTTACAAAGGCTATAAAATAGATTCCCTTTGGAAAAATTTAAAAATTGTTAATTTTCACTTTGTTATTAACAATTTACTTAAGTTAAAAATTATCAACCTCGATTAAACATTGAAAAAAATTTTTTTTTATAATATTGCTATTGGTCCGTTTTCTTATGATCATAAGCTACTCGAAAATGATTTTTAATCATTTTTATCCCATATTGTTTGAAAAATTGTTATAAAGAAATGCGTTGTTTATAGGATAATAAAAAAAAAATTGATGAAAATTATGATTTTCAAAAGAAAAATCGTTTCTTAAAAAAATGTTTTTATTGCTTAAAAACGAATTTGTTCATTAACTATTTTTTTTACCACTTGATATGAAAATTAAGGAACCATTTTTTTTATCGTTATTCATCTTGCTCTTGGATGTCTGATTTTTTTTTTTTCAAATTTAATTGTTTATGCAATAAACAATTTGTTATACACAATTGAATTTTTTATTTATTTTTTTTTTGCTCTAAAGAATACAACAAAAACAGCCCAGTATCAGTTTTTGGAAAAAAATTGATTTTTCGATTTTTTATTTAAAAGTATTCTCGTAAATTCAAACTTACCTTTCACGCCTGCTTTTCTTTATTTATTATTAATATTACTTATAAACTATTGCAGATACAACAAATTCATCTGGACTTTTTTTATAAATTAGCTACTCAACAAATGCATAACCAAACTAAAGCTCTAACCTAATTATTTATATGATTTTTTTGCAATTATTTATAAAAATTGAAGGAAAACATTTTTTTTTGCTTTTAATATCGAAATATCTCATTAACTATAACAGATACGACAAAAGTTACTTTCATCTTTTTCATTCTGCATTAGTTAATGAACAAATTGAGCATCTAGCTGAGGCTGTAACTTCATAATCTTAGAAATTATGAATAAATGTGTCAAAATAAAAAAAAACGATTTATTAGTCCTATTTTTCTAACAGCTTAAAATAATCAAGATATAATTTTAAATTTATTTATTTCATTGAATTATAACATTTTTACACCGATAAATATATATATTTTTTTTTTTTCTTCATTTTTGGATTTGTTTTTGCACGTTTCTGAGGTGGTGGTTCGTCATTCTCAGTTTCTTCAGTAATTAATTAATTAAGAAATTGTATGATAGACATACTTTAGTGTAAAAGATTAACATACCCTCATTGAACTAGGATTCAATAATTATCCAAAAATACTCGGTCATTGTTCTTAATTACATCTAGACAAATTAGAGAGATTTTAAGCCCCTTAAAAAATCTCCTTATTATGGCGTTGTTGTGGTTATTTCTTCTAACCATAACAATAACCACGACGATGAAACTAAGAGATTTTAAACCCCAAATTTAAACTTCATAATTTGACAGGTGACCCTTATTTTGTTTTGGTTTTTCTAACCTCATAACTTCTGGTGTTAAGTTTGGAAAAATATATGTATTCATTTTGAATGGAGGATTTGGAAAATGTGATAAATAGAAGAGACCGTAATGCAGATTTGATAAGACAGATTTTACTGAGACATATTTTTCATATGCCTAAGATTTCTCTTACCATAGGTAGATATTTATAAAGAAGGAATTCTACTCTAATTTTCTATTCCCAGACAAAATATTCTAGAAGTATAACCAAAATATATTTTCGCAGGCCAGTCCTAAATGTCAAGTTTCTAAACACTTTAAACATCATTTTTACACGTTGTCAGATACTCAATTCAAATTTTATAATCACGAGATTGCAAAAAAATCAAACTTGGTATTTGAACAATATTACGGCGATATAATAAAAAATATAACAAATTCTCCATAGGTTTAGGAAACAGATACTTTTTAAATAGTTCAATATTAAATATTTCAATCAGCACGTACATCACCTATTTCAAAATGATCTAATGCCCGAAAAGCTGGAATGTGTGGCAACGGTGTCCTGTTACACATAACGATAAACATAACCACAGTACACCTTTATTTTTCCGTAAGTAACGGAATCGGTTATCGTTAATAACGTTAAAGGATCGGCAAAGTTCCTTTGCGCATGATCACAATAACGATAACGGAAAAAAGGTGAAAAATTAAGGGGCTTAAAATCTCTCTATTGTGACATCAAAGATTTCGATAACAATGACTGAAATTTCTAACAATTAGTATGGAAATGAACTTAGTTTGTTCATGAATGGATGTAATTTATAACTCTCCATAATAGTTAAGTGATATTCCAAAAAGAAATTAACATTTATGAATAAATTTATATTTTAATGTGAACAAAAAATCCCGAAAAATTTTGCCCAATTCATTCTTATCAATAGCTGCTAATTGCTTTATAAATTTTAAGGTTACAGCCTCAGCTAGGAGCTCAATTTGTTCATTAACTAATGCAGAAGAAGAAGATATAAGTAACTTTTGTCGTATCTGTTATAGTTAATGAGATATTTCGATATTAAAAGCAAAAAAAAATATTTTTCCTTTAATTTTTATAAATAATTGCAATAAAATTATATAAATAATTAAGTTAGAGCTCAGTTTGGTTATAAATTTGTTGAGTAGCTATTTATAAAAAAAACGTCCAGATGAATTTGTTGTATCTGCAATAGATTATAAGTAATATTAATAATAAATAAAGAAAAGCAGGCGCGAAAGGTAAGTTTGAATATACGAGAATACTAAAAATTAAATAAAAAATCGAAAAATATTTTTTTTTCCAAAAACTGATACTGGGCTGTTTTTGTTGTATTTTTTAGAGCAAAAAAAATATAAATAAAAAATTCAATTGTTTATAACAAATTGTTTATTGCATAAACAATTAAAATTTGAATAAAAATAAAAAGATGTTTTCAGACATCCTAGAGCAAGATGAATAATGATTAAAAAAAAATGTTCCTTAATTTTCATAACAAGTGGTAAAAAAAATAGTTAATGAATAAATGCGTTTTTAAGCAATAAAAAAAAATAATTTTCATCAAGATTAGTAACAAAAAAATTTTTTGATTATCATATAAACAACGCATTTGTTTATAATTTTTACAATATGGGATAAAATTATTAAAAATCATTTTTGAGTAGCTTATGATCATAAGAAAACGGACCAATAGCAATATTATTAAAAAAAATGTTTTCAATGTTTAATCGAGGTTGATAATTTTTAAACTTAAGTAAATTGTTAATAACAAAGTGAAAATTAACAATTTTTCATTTTTCCAACGGGAATCTATTCTATAGCCTTTGTAAAATAGTTCCATGAAAGGAAAAAAATCTCAGATTTATAGTTTAACAATTATCGCACTTTCAATGTTGATGTTCGTGCTACAAAAAATTGTTAATTAATTAATGGATAACTAATTGAAAAATCGCGATAAAAATTTTTGATCGACGGATTATTGTTCATTGATCTATTCTGTAGGTGCCTGAATTTTTTCAGTTCTTTATTTTTATATTTAATAAGTTTAAATAATATTTTTTTATTAAAGGTCCGAAGTGGGCGTAGCTTACGCAAGCGAGAGTTCCCGTTTTCGGCCGTATTTTCAACCCTCTAGAAAAATTATAAATATTGGTCCTAGAGTTCCGAGAGGTCGAACTTTTTTTCAGAATATTTCTTCCTCTTTTTGGATCTTTTTTGAATTTTGAATACTTCTTGAGATATTCGCAAAAAACCAAACCCTTTTTTTTTACTAAATTGTTTATAACTTTCGTAATTTTTGCAAGCGCCACTCCAAATTTCTCAAAAAGTTTTTAGATGCGACGAATCGAATGACACCTCGATCATAATTTTCCGAAGCGAATAAAAAAATTTGAGCTAAAAGGCACATGTTGACTAGACTATTAGCCTTCCGTATGACAAAAACCATATTACAGAGCAGACATGTCCACACATTCCTAATATCGTGCACCTGATTTGCAGAGATATGCCCAGCCCGTTATTGCGTTCACTCCATTTAGTTGGCTATTATATTCAATAAAGCATTTTATTTCGTTGGCAGCTTGAAACCATGAAAGCTCTTATCAGATGAGTATTATTATCATTTTCGGCGTTAGGTTGACGATGTGATCTTACCAAATAATTGCCATTGTTCATAAGAGATGACGTATAACTCCATGCTAGTTGAATCTGGAATGTACCGAGCTTTAAGTCCTGAATTTCATCTCTCGATAAAATCGGAAATTCTTGAAGGTCAATAAATCCGTCTTCCAGCGGCCAATCAATTCTACCTTGAATTAGGCATTCATCTACGAAGGCGTATAAGGGCCAACAACAAAATATTTTTTAAATTTAGGAATTGTCACTTAATGACAATTGAAAATTGTCACTTTGAAGTGACAATTGCTTGAATGCAATTGTCACTTTGAATGACAATTGTCACTTGAACTGACAATTGTCACTTCGAACTGACAATTGTCACTTTGAAGTGACAATTGTCACTTCGAACTGACAATTGTCACTTCGAACTGACAATTGTCACTTTGAAGTTGAATTTTGATTTAGTTATTCGATACAAACTATTGCAACAGCGAGCGGCGGGGTAAAAACCCATTTCCAGATGGTTCTATTAATAAAATTGCGAAAAAAATTAAATAGTTCATCTATTGGTATTAAACTACTTACTCTATTTAACTTGAGTTATTTGAAAGAAAAATAGGATATTTATAAATTGATCAGAGAATATAGAAAAAAAAGGGGATTTTAGATATTTTCGAATAAATGCTTGGAACTGCACATAAGCCATAGTATTGGATTCTAACTGTTTTCCAAATTCTGCCATCTGCCATCTGCCATGGCCTTACTGGCCATCATATAAAATTTCAATTGATTTTGAGGTTATTCGACATGCACAATCTATAAAAGTTTTTTCAATACTTTTTCCTATATCTATGTTGAAAATTGACTAAATATTCAACCTGTTTCATTTTTGATGGCCTACTCTCCTATGAACATCTCATTTTGTATACAGGGTAGTTCCTTTCGAAAAATGAATGGAGTTTTTTCTCAAATGTCTCGGACGGACACAGTGCTCTTTTTTTTAAACAAAATAGGAGATTTTCCACGAAAATTCAATTGGTTTTTCTGAAATAGTTTTTTTATCGAAAAGGAAGTCATTTTCAATCAAGAACAAAATATATTTTTTTATTATAACAATATTATTTTAACAGTTGGCATCAAATGTCCTTTTTGAGTGACAATTGTCACTTCAAAGTGACAATTGTCAGTTCGAAGTCACAATTGTCAGTTCGAAGTGACAATTGTCAGTTCGAAGTGACAATTGTCACTTCAAAGTGACAATTGTCAGTTCGAGGTGACAATTGTCAGTTCAAAGTGACAATTGTCACTTCAAAGTGACAATTGTCAGTTCGAAGTGATAATTGTCACTTCAAAGTGACAATTGTCAGTTCGAAGTGACAATTGTCAGTTCTAAGTGACAATTGTCAGTTCAAAGCGACAATTGTCACTTTGAAGTGACAATTCCTAATATTTTAAAAAATATTTTGTTGTTGGCCCTTATACGCCTTCGTATTCATCTCTAATTCTGTGTAGTAAATGATTAGGGAGATCCAAACGTTCCAAAACTCTGTCACAGAATGTGTCATCTTCAGACCCACTCTCATTTAGAGGCATAAAAAACGCATTGGACAAATCACGTGTTATTTTAAAAATGTATCCAAATGTTTCACATCCGTAACTGTTTCACACATTTCTTAAAACCCGAAACTTATTTTGAAGTCTTCCAAAAACCGCTTCAACTACCCATCTGAGGATCGTAACAGGTCTCGATTCATTTGTTTGCTGAGGAGTCAGTTGACGTTGACCGTTCTGAAGAAAATGCGGCATAAACACGTTTAGTCCCAGATTTTGGCAAAACTGCATTGAGTCTCGATAACCGCAATCGTGTACAATGTTGTCACCTTCTTGAAGAATGGTAAAAAAACCGTTCTCGTTAACAGCCATACCGTTGAATATCGACGATTTTTTTTTTCTATCAACTGAAGCATGCGGGACAGACATCGATAATATAACCGTCTGGTGCTGTCACAAACGATAATTCAATCGAATTCGAGCGTTTTGGCAAAGAATGTGGTTTTCGCTCAGAAAGATGATTACTAGGTTTTTCATGGTACAAGTACAACGAGAGCTACTAATGTATCAGAATTAACGTGGCACAAGCGATTTGAAGTAGTAGTTCTGTGATTAGAAGCGTATTCTCGACGAATTATGTGTGGTAACCAAGATGAAGAAGACAAAAATAACTGTAAGTGAAATACGAACATCGTGGAATAATTTTGTAACAAGATATTGGTGCTTAGGTTTCATGCCAAACATCATGGACTTCCATCACTGTTAGTAAAACCAAGCGTAACCCTAAACCTCTTGCTCTTTGGACTTCGAATAAGTGGGCCACAGCCATTCACGAATTCAGAATTTTGGTTGGCCAAGGACTACAGACCGGTCTCTTGCCCTTGCCATGATGGTGTTTCTCGAACAATGAGAGGGAATTTTGATAAAAAAATTTGAAAAATAATAATTTCTATTGAGGATGCAGCTTTGCTACCCTGTAAGGATTAGTAGGTAACCCATCACTCCAGAGAGGGCCTGGGACGTTAAAAACGCGAGGGGTCGTCTCTGTTGTAATCAGTGGCTTCCCTCACGAGTGGATTCTCGTGTGCTAATGCACAATCAAATACTTTTTGATTGCGTTCTCTGATGATACTTCTGATGGAAGGCAGATTTAAGTCTTCAAGGATCCGATCGTTCCGCATGTACCACGGAGCGTTCGATATCCTCCACAGGACTCTCATTCGCGCCCATTCCAGGACGCCAATGCTAGACCTGCAGATTTGGCCCCATGCGGCTGATGCATATAAAATGACAGGCCTGAATATCATCTTGTAAATCGTGACTTTGTTTTTGAGGGAGAGCTCACTCTCCCTGTTAATCAGGGGGTATAACGCACATCTTTTTAACAATTTTGTCCCTAACAATGTTGACATGTGGTCTCCAGGTGAGCCGGTGGTCAACAGTAACTCCCAAGTAATGGACCCACTCTGACCATTCTATCTCCCTTCCAGAGATAGTCAGTCCCCTCTCCGGGTTGTTTATCTCACGACCCATCGAAATCGCATGTGCTTTATCAGGATTCAGCTTTATTTTCTACTCCAGATACCACTGCTGGAGGTCGTTTAATGCATTCTGCAAATAAATGCCACCCATCAAGTGGTCGGCTGCAGAGGAAAGCAAAGCCGATTCGTCAGCAAATAAGGAGATGGTCACATGTTCACTCCTTGGTATATCTGACGCGTATAAAACAGGAGACAGCACTGTCCCCTGAGGAACACCAGCCTCAATTTCTCGAATTCAAGAAAAATTGTCGACCCTACCTGAAATGTCCTACCTAGAGAACGATTCAATCCAAACTAAGCGGCAGATGGAAGTCTATTAGCTTTGACAGTAGGCCTTCGTACCACATTCTGTCGAAAGCTTTGCTGATGTCTAGCAAAACGATGTGAGCGCTATTGTAAGTATTCATCGATTAAATTGTATCCACCAGCCTCATAACCTAAAGCTCGGTGGAGTGGGCACGTCTAAAAACAAATTAGTTGGGACATTTTCATTCTCCACTTCTTCGTCAAGTTTTTCCAGGACGATTTTCTCAGCCAACTTATCTGAACTGCAAAGCAGACTAATCGGCCGATAATTTTGCGGAAAGGTGACTGCACTTGGTTATCCGGAAAATACCTAATCATACGATTGGTAATTCCGTCATAACCAGGCGCTTTTATGGGATTTAATCCCTTGATATGGCCCTTCAGTTCATCCAACGTGGCCGGACGATTGTCATGGTGATTGGGTTCCCTAAGAGTGCGATGGACCCGATCTTCCAGCAAAATATCACGATCCATATCATCGTCTGGATGCTCATTCCATGTCATTCCGCCGAAAAACTGTATTTTTTGGTACCTATGCTACTGACTCATAGCAGCACACTAGTTCTAGTAAAATAGACATTCTTAATATTTAGCAAAGGATAAAAACCAACCAAGTGAATACCAAAAATTGCGGAAACCAATGCACTAAATCAACCATAAGTGAAAGGGTTAAAAAGTCATCCGGTTGGATTTTCTATTGAGCA
Organism: Gonioctena quinquepunctata; assembly: GCA_018342105.1. Taxonomy (NCBI): domain Eukaryota; kingdom Metazoa; phylum Arthropoda; class Insecta; order Coleoptera; family Chrysomelidae; genus Gonioctena; species Gonioctena quinquepunctata. Next base: position 27,065 of record JAFIRS010003100.1, on the reverse strand, counting down.
GAATAGGAGATAATAACAACAATTTAAAAAAATGCATTCAACTTGGATAGCAATGTAATCCAAGTTAGGTTAGTTGTATGCCTTTCTTTTGTGTTAGAAAGTGACAGTTGGATTGTCTTCTTCTTAAAAGATGGATTACCGTCAACTTGGATAGCAATGTTACCCAAATTAGGTTAAATTGTGTTTCCTTCTTTTACATTAGAAATTCATCAAGTTACATTTCCTGGTAAGCAATAGCATTTACTTTTCATTAAAGAAATGGATTGTGTTCAACTTGGAAGCAATGTTATCCAAGTTAGGTGAGGTTGTGTTCCCTTCTTTTACTTCTGAAAAACTAGAAACACTGGCGTGTCTCGTTCACCATAAAATCGAACTCAGTCACGTGGTTGTGATATTAACTCATTTCAACCATTTTTTTGACATCAATTTTCTAACTGATAATCGTCCACCTGTTGAATTGCTTTTAGGACAACCAATGCTTGGGCTGGTTGATAAACCAATAGATAAAAATATTGTTAAAAACGGAGGGGTATTTAAAATTAAAAGAAATCAGAATGGAGATATAGCAACATACCGGGCGAGACTGGTAGGCAAGGGTTTTACCCAAAAATATGGCGTAGACTATTCAGAAACATATTCTCCAGTTATTCGTTTTAGTAATATTTCTTAGACTATTGCTGGCAATCACTGTAGAATTGAATCTTGAAGCAGAACATTCAGATGTGGAGACTGCGTTTCCGAAGGGTGACATTGATGAGACTATACCGGGTGATTCTCACCTATAACTTTTTTATTTGAAGATAAAAAAACGAAATTTAGGGGTTGTGTATTATAGTTCTATTTACATTTTTTGACATATTTACTTGTTATGCCGTACTTCCGGTTTGACTGGAAATGACCCCAACTTTCGGTTTTTAAATGGAACATCCTACATATTGAGAATGACATTCTTAATCCAACAACACCTCACTTGTCAATAATTGACAAATAAAGTCATTTTTATTCCAATATTTATTTTTCGATCTAGAATGCCATGGATTGTGTAAATCGCTTCATTCTTGATCAATTAACATGGGAAAAATACGACTTTGAGCCTTATGACTTCACAGTCGTTTTAAGAATGATTTAAAAGTCGCAAATTAGTCCATTAAGTTTCTAAATTTTCAAAATGACCTCCTTGATCACGGCAGAGTTCAACTTTTTCAATTGTTACGCGCACCACATTGATTAGCTGTTCCGCAGTGATGTTCTGGAATGCCACCCTTACTTCATACTCCAGTTCTTCACGAGTAGCTGATGCTGTATTATACACCTGATTTTTAATTGTTACCCAGAGAAAAAAATATAGCGGAGTAAGATCTGGTGATCTAGAATATGAAAAAGAAATAATACATTATGAAAAAATATGACAACTTAAGAATGTACCTCGCAGGCCATTGAATAGGTCCATAAGTGCCAATCCACTTTTCTGAGAAGGTGTCATTCAGATGTTCTCTTACGACTTGAGAATTGTGGCGCTCCATCTTGTTAGAAAATAGATATCAACTTGGTTAGCCAGTGGCAAATCTTCAATGAAATCATTAATTTGATTTCTAAGGAACTGTAGGTATCTTTCCGCAGTAAGTTGTCCGTCGAAAATTATCGGCCCCAAAAGTTTTCCTCCGATAATACCCTTCCAGCAATTGAAACCAAATCGCTCTTGAAAATTTCCTTCTTGCTTCAGATGTAAATTTGTTTGAGACCAGTACCTTTTATTATTCCGATTTAACAGACCCAAGTTGATGAATCGAGTTTCATCTGAATAAATAATTTTAAATGGAAAACGTACATCTTCTCTGTATTTAGTCAAAAACCAGTTGAAATAAGTTGATCTTCGGTTGTGTTCCGCTATCGTAAAGATGATGGTGTATGAATGATCGATAATTATATTTGTGAAGAATTTTCCAAACGGACGAATAACTTATATGACACTCAGAAACAATTTGGCGAATTAGGTCAACACGTTCACTTCTTTTTCTTCACTGATGATGAAGTTATTGGCATTTTCTTCTGGTTCATTTCGAATTTTCCTTTTGAGTTTTGGAACATAATGCCGAGTGGGATGGCGACGATTAGGGAATCTCTGAGCGTAAATTCGAGCTGCATCAGTTGCATTCTTTTTTGCTTCTCCGTAAATTAGCATCATGTCAATTTTCTCGTTTCTAGTATAATTTTCCATATCAAATTATAAACTACGCATACATTTTTAAAACTAACAGCATATTCATTAGCATATTTGTTCAGGTAGTCCTAGCAACAGCTTCAATTGTTTGTCACGGATAACTAGAATAACAGGGCTTAGTGCATAAGTATACCGAATACCTACGTATTATTTGTTATTAGGTATGATCGCCTCTTGCAATTATTCAGAAAAATAGTGATAATAAAGTGAAAGTGTGTGGTATCCAATTATTCGTAAGAAAATGATGTTTCACAAAAAGCCGACGAGCCCCCTTTCCCATTTGAAAAAATCAAGTTAACAGAAAAAATCATATTTGCGACTTTTAAATAATTCTTAAAACGACTGTGAAGTTATAAGCCTCAAAGTCGTATTTTTCCCATGTTACTTGATCAAGAATGAAGCGATTTACACGATCCATGGCACTCTAGATTTAAAAAAAATGGAATAAAAATGACTTTATTTGTCAAATATTGACAAGTGAGGTATTGTTGGATTCAGAATGTCATTCTCGATCGAAATAAGTAAAAATATATAGCATGTCCCATTTAAAAATCGAAAGTTGGGGTCATGTCCGGTCAAACCGGAAGTACGGCAAAGCAAGTAAATATGTCAAAAAATGTAAATTGAACTATAATACACAACCTCCAAATTTCGTTTTTCTATCTTCAATAATAAAAAAGTTTTAGGGGTGAGCCACCTTAGAGAATCACCCGGTATATATATGACTCAACCAGAGGGTTTTGAGGAACCAAGGTCTGAAAATAAAGTCTGTTTACTCAAAAAGGCTGTATACGGTCTCAAACAATCGTCAAGGTTGTGGCATCAAAAGGCACACCAATGTGTTATTAAGTTCAAACTTTAAACAGTCTGAAATAGAACCTTGTATTTTTGTTCAAAAATACTCAAAACTTGATTGTAATTGTAGCACTTTATGTAGATGATTCATTTCTGTTCCACAATGACTTTGATGAAGTCAAAGTCTTAAAAATTGAAATAAATAACCATTTCCATATAAAAGATTTAGGGCAAATTACATATTGCTTAGGTATGAAAATCGAATTGAAGATAAGTCAAGAACAATGTATAGATAAAATACTTGAAAATTTCAAATGAATAATTGCAGTATTGTTGGTACACCTTTAGAGCAAATGTATTTTTTATGTATGTAAAGTTTATGAATATCCATATCAACAACTAATTGGGTCAATAATGTATCTAGCAGTTTGCTAATGTCAATCATTCAAAGGAGCACTGGTTAGCTGCCAAACGTATACTTAAATATTTTAAAGGTACCAAAGGGAAGATAATTATCTTTAAAAAATCTGAAATTCCTATAACTGGCTTTGTTGATTCTGATATTTGAAATTAACAAAAGTTGTGAATTTTTAAATAAAGATTATCCTATGACTGTGTTCAATGATCTCAGAAGAGCATTTGAGACCATTGATAGGTCTATACTACTAGCCAAATTGAACAGATATGGAATAGAGGGGAAAGTGTTCAACTGGTTATCTAATTACTTGACCAATAGAAAACAACGTGTTAGAGTGAATGACATATACTCCTGTGAAATTGCAAATGATGTTGGAGTTCCCCAGGGTAGTGTTCTGGGTCCCCTTCTATTCATACTCTATTTAAATGACATGCCATTGTTTGTTGATTCTGAATTTCTGAAGTTTTTTGCGGATGATACCCTATTAGCATGTAGTCATGAGAACTTAGAAATGGCAATAGAAAGAATGAATACCACATTAGCAAGTGTCAACAAATATTTGAAAATGAATAAACTCAAGCTGAATGTATTGAAAACAAAAGCAATGATAATCACTACCAAATATGCTATTTCAAACAGTACATTGTCTTCAATCATGACCTTCACCACCACTTCACTCAGAAATAATAATAATTTATATATTAATAGAGCAAATCACAAAAACACCATGAACTCTTTGATTTTCAAAGGTTTCGATCAGTTCAATAAATTACCAAATCCAATTAAGAGTAGTAGTAAAAGTAGTAATCCAATTAAAGTATTAACTGAAGAAATTTGTTTCAAATGCACAAATATGATATATATTATTTAAACCGACTTTTTAATGTTTGTTATATATTTTATTGTATATTTTTTCAATATGTACCACATATCTCTTACTTTAACTTTTTTTTAGCTGATTTGTATATCAGGATATCCTATTTAAATAAAGATCTATATATATATATATATATATATATCTATATCTATATCTATATGATAATCAAAGGGCCTTCAAAATATCAGAGTATTAAATATTTAATAAACGTACCAAACACATACATGTCAAATATCATTTCATTAAAGAAAAAATAAATAATAATGAAATTCAGTTGAAGTATTTGCCAACAACTGAAATGGTTGCAGACATGCTTACCAAATCTTTTTAATAAGAAACTGAAGTTTATTTGTGAAAAATTTAATATAAAATAGTTTATTCATTATTTCACCTTCAATATTGAGGGAGAATGTTGATATTACAATATTGGAGGTGTTCTGTTTTCAGTTGGCAACAATGTATGTCATGTATGTTATATGTTTATTTGTTAGTTGACTTCAATAATATTATTGTAGTAATGGCCGCCATATAATGTGTTGTACAATAGGAAACACGCATGTGCCCTTTTCTAGGGTATTTTGATTTGCACAAAGATTATCACCAAGAAAGCTCAGCAACAAACTTAGAAATTGAAAACTCCTAGCGCCTCTAATGGACGTATGCATCGTTACTTCACACAGTTATTTTTTTTACCGCTAGTTGCTTCGAACTCTCAACTATAATTTCATATGCCTTCTTTTATATGTTGTACTAATATTTTTATCATCATAGTATTTTCAATTGTTACTGAAACATCACATTAAAAGTGAGCTTGAATTTATGTTTGGGTTGTAAGAAATAGTATTGAGTATCAATATTCCTGAAACAACCACAACTGACGCTAGTATTTGGGGGAAGTTATTCAAGTGAAGGTCAAATCGAGTTTGAATTGACCACATTTTAAACATGAAAATTTAGAAAAAAAAATAAGATTTGAGAAATTAATTTCACAAAATGTAATTTCTGAGGACCGAACTGGGCTAAGAAAAATTAAAATAAAATCATGCGTGTTCCCCATTCGCAGTATAGTAATTATAAAAATAAAAGTTGTTGAAATGAATTCAAGATGAATGCGAGTCATACCGTTTTCATGGATATGTTTTAATATGTCATAGTCTTGTCAAACATTTTCAACTGTTAATATTCATTTTATATTTTCACTAATAAATACGTTTGGAATTCACATTAAATTACATTCATTGGTACAAGTTGTTTGCACAACAAAGTTCTGCCCGACGCTCTGCTCAACAGGTTATGGGCCCAGGATCTGAAATCTGAAAGCATAGAATTCGTGTACCTACTGAAGTTAGCCAAGAAGTGTTCCTGTCCGGTAAAAACGTATTGAAAGACTCTCATAGTGTAAAATATAAGTGATTCTGTGAATATAAATTTGGCGAATATATCCAGAATTGAAACCCTGAGAAAAGATAATTATGATACCTGGAAAATGCAAATGGAGGCCTTACTGATCAAGAATGGTGAATTATCGAAACCATTTCCGATTGAAGGGGACGCAGCTTCTTTGAGCAGTGTACAAAATTGGATAGAATGATAACAAAGCAAAATCCGATATAATTTGTCAATCAGTCCATCAGAATTGAAACAAATCAAAGGATGCACAACTTCTCGTCAAGTTTGGCTGAAGTTGGAAAATATTTACCAGTCAAAAGGACCAGCTCGAAAAGCGACACTATTGAAACAGCTCACGTTGCAGCGAATGAATGATGGTGACGATGTTCGTGATCATTTGAACAAAATTTTTGACAAAGTTGACAAATTGAACGAAATGGAAGTTGAAATCAATCCAGACTTACTGTCCATTATGTTGTTGTACAGTTTGCCCTCCAGTTTTGAAAACTTCAGATGTGCAATCGAGTCCAGAGATGAATTACCAGTTCCAGATCTGTTACGTGTGAAAATCATTGAAGAAAACGATGCACGAAAAAATGAAGCTAGGAATTCAATGCAGAATGCAATGTTTGCAAATAAAAATCATTTTCAAAGCCGGTACAACAAAAAGCCTGAAGACTATGGAAGGTATTCCCATTCGGAAGCTACTACGAAGAACAAATAATTTAAATTTCGTTGTCACAAATGCAGAAAAGTTGGACATAAAGCATCAGAATGTAAATATAATCGCAAAATCGATGAACCTTCAGCAAAATGTGATTTCCAGGAATCAGCTTTCTTTTCACAAATAAATGAAGGAAATCTTGAATTGTGGCATCGTCGGCTGGGACATCTGAATATTGAAGATCTCCTCAAAGCTGAACGGAAAGAAATCATTGGCGGAATGAAATTGGAAAAATGTCATGAAACTTCAAATGCGACGTATGTCATCACGGACAAATGTCGCAAATCCGTTCCCGAAAAAGTCTCTCAGAAAAAGTAGCTTACTAGAACTGATACATACTGATGTGTGTGGACCAATGAGGATAGATTCCATTGGAAAGGCGAAATATTTCATCGAGTTTATTGATGATCATTCCCGATGGTGTGAAGTGAGGTTTATTAGATCGAAAACGGAAGTACTCGATATCACTAAGAATTTTATCACCTTGGTTGGAAACCAGAACGGGAAGAAAATCAAATGCATACAATCTGATAACGGGACAGAATATACAAGCAAAAATTTCGAAGATTTGCTAGTAGTCGAGGTATTACAAGACTTAACTTGTCCGTATAACCCAGAACAAAACGGTATTGCAGAAAGAAGAAACCGTACACTCCTTACAGCAAAATGTCTACTCTTGCAGTCTGGTTTACCATCTTCATTTTGGGCCGAAGCCGTCAACACGGCGAATTACATCCGAAATCGTTGTCCTACCAGGAGTTTGGACGGAAAAACTCCGTATGAGGTTTGGAATCGAAAGAAACCAGATGTATCCCATTTTAGAGAATTCGGCTGCAGAGTTTTCTGTCTCAACAAGGATCCAGGTAGAGGAAAATTCGACTCTAGATGCAAAGAAGGCATTTTTCTGGGTTATTCCGAACAATCAAAAGGATATCGAATTTGGTTGAAAGAAGAACGGAAAATTCACATAACAAGAGATGTGATATTTATTGAGAAAAATCAATCATGTCTTGATGAATATCAAGATTTGGTTCCGATTGGAAATGGGGTTAATAATTCACCTCGAACAATTGACATTGAAGTTAGAAATATCATGCCTGAACCTGACATGAATCAAACTAGTGAACCAGAACCTGAGAATAATGTTTAAGAGGATGAAAAACCTCGAATATACCATGAACAACACTCTTTACTCAGGAGAGGACCTGGCAGACCGAGAATTGAAAGGTCGGGCTCTAGGGGAAGACCTCGGAAGATTTATAGAGCCATGGAAACTCAACATGAAGAATGAAACATTGCACTTATTTCAGAAATTCCAATGAAACATGCGATGTCTGGACCTGATAACACCGAGTGGTACCATGCTATGGTGGAAGAAATTAAGTTCATCATAAAAAATGATACCTGGGAACTCAAGGGACGTCCAAAAGACCGGCATATAATTGAAAGTCGTATGGTTTCACGAAATAAGTACAGAGCTGATGGAACACCTGATAAAAGGAGAGCACGACTTGTAGCCCAAGGTTTTAGTCAAGAACCAGGTATATATTTCAATCAAACTTTCGCTCCAGTTGCTAGACTAAGTTCGATTCGACTTGCTGCGGCACTGGCAACCAAATTCAAAATGTCACTTCGACAGTTTGATGAAACTTGTGCGTACCTGAATGGCGAAATCGAGGAAGAAATATTCATGGAACCTCCGAAAGTGTTGAAAGAAATTCTAGAAACGATCATCAGTGCGGAAAGTTCGAACTCCAATGTTATCACGAGAGCGGTTGATATGTTGGATCAACTTCGTCGTTTATTGAAAAAATCACTATACGGTCTTCGTCAAGCCGGAAAAAGTTGGTATAACAAACTGAATAGCATTTTGATATCATTCGGAGCCAAGCCATCAAATTCCGATCCATGCGTCTATCGCATAAATCAAGGGGAAGACTTGGGAATGATTGTGATTTATGTTGACGACATCCTGGTAGTTTCGAAAAATCCAAGTACGGCGGATACGATATATCAGAAACTATCGAATCATTTTGATGTGAAGGACTTGGGAGAAGTCGGATATTGCCTTGGAATAGAGTTTTCGAAGAAAGAAAGTGAAATAGCAATGCATCAAAGAGGATACATCAAAGAATTATTGAACCGTTTTGGGATGACAGATTCGAATCCAGTGTCAACTCCATTGGACCCCAATGTGAAATTGAAAAAGTCCGAAGGAGCCCCAAACGAAGATGTGCAAAAACTACCGTATCGTGAATTAATTGGTGCTTTGACATACCTGAGCACTACAACGAGACCGGATATTAGCTTTGCAGTTAGTTATCTTGAACAGTACAACAATTGCTACGATGAGCTACATTGGACTGCAGGTAAACGTGTTCTACGCTACCTGAAAGAAACCATTGATTTGGGACTTGTTTATTCACCAGATCAGGAAGTTTTGACAGGTTTTGTGGATGCTGATTGGGGATCTTGTTCAGGATATACTTTTATCCGGAAGTCCAATTTCACGGGATTCGAAAAAGCAACGCACAGTCGCCCTCTCCTCTACCGAAGCAGGATATATGGGGATGACTGAGGCTGCAAAAGAAGCGATATATCTCCGGAATTTCATGAAGAATTTGGAACTTCAAGAGTTGACAGACATAATAATTTTCAATGATAATTTCAGCGCACTCAAACTAGCAGAAAATTCAACATTCCATGCTAGAAGTAAACACATCGATCTGAGATATCATTTCATCAGAGATTCGATTAGAAACGAAGAATTCACAGTGAAACATGTGTCAACGAGAAACATGACAGCCGATATTTTCACAAAGGGTTTACCGAAAGCGAAACATGAAGCTTGTGTGGAGATGCTCGGACTAGGTCCTGTTTTTCATTAAAGAAACTGGAATTGCCTCGAGGGAAATGAATTCAAGATGAATGCGAGTCATACCGTTTTCATGGATATGTTTTAATATGTCATAGTCTTGTCAAATATTTTCAACTGTAAATATTCATTTTATATGTTCACTAATAAATACGTTTGGAATTCACATTAAATTACATTCATTGGTACAAGTTGTTTGCACAACAAAGTTCTGCCCGACGATTAATAAACACTCTTCATTCTAATGCAAATCCTCAGACGATCCCACTACACATACTGTATATGGTTGAAACGGAAGTTTGAAATCTAGTGCCGGCTGTTAAGCAATTTATCTAGGATCACTGTGGCAACCCAGAAATGACATCCAACATATATTTTGACGTACGTAACTAATTAAAAAATACCAAAATTCTTGTATGATGGACGGATTGATTACTCAGCTCGTAAAATTATTAAATAAAAACGTCGTGGTTCACATTTACTCCCACCCCTATTTTGCAATAGAAACGATCGCGGCTCTCGTGCTGTGTGTCGGCCACTATCTCCTAATTTCCGAAATCAACAACCTATACAGAAGAACGAACGCCAAGGCTGCCGTCAAGCCGAGACAGAAGCACAGGAAGTTGAACACCGCCTCTAATTTCGGTTTGGTTATTCCTACCATTCATGAAGAATCTCGGCTGGTGATGAGATATTGCCACGGGTACAAGGAAAAAGTCGATCATTTGCTGTCCATATCTCCAACGTGCGAAAGGACAAAGAGAAGAAGCACCGGAAAGCTGGGCTGAGTTCCATTCCATTTTTTGACTTCGATGCTGGAAAAGGCTGACGACAATATAATTGTGGCGTCTTTGTCCAAGGAAGCCATCAAGAAAAGTAACAACTCTATCGGGAAACATTGAAAATATTTTTTTTTGGTGAGAATTACAGCATCGGCGATTTATGCAACCCCAGTTTTCATAGCTCGTTGAGCCACTCAGTGAACAAAGAATTCTTGAGTGCCTCACTATTTTGTCAGTTTTAGCTTGTCTGGGGATGAGATTGGGACGCGGGAAGATTACAAGAAACGAAAGAGCTCGCATAACAAAGTGGACAGGAAATAAAGTTTGGATGATTTTGATGATAAATACAATGACAAGAATATTGAAGTCGTGCACCCAGAAGGAAATCATCTGAAGGAAACGTCCACGGAATTCTTCGATATATTACCCATTGTATTCATTTTCCGATTTGTTCTTAGTTCTGGTTTGGTTTCGAAATAATAAAATCATTTGAGTTGGATAACATTGTCCTTTCCAGTTCTAGGAGAGAGTGAGCAATATGAGAGGTTACCAATAAGAATTTAAAAATCAATAGATTGTACATGTAGGCCAATCAATAGAGATTTTCTGCTCTATTGATTCTGTGACAAAAATACTACCAGGAAACCGACTGTGCCTTCATAAGAAAGACGGTCCGTAGTTATATCATGTGATGTTTTCTACTCCCAACTTTCATTGCTTAGTTTGTTATAAACATTTAAATCATTTATTTTTTATCGTTTTTGACTTGTAACTTGAAAACTAATGGAGCAATCTCGTTACGACGAATTGTAGAGAATCAAAATGCAAAGAGAATGAGTTCTAGCACAACTCGATCGGATCATTAATAACGGAGAAAAAATTGAAAAACCGGAAAAAAAGGCTTTTCTTCTTAACTCAACCACTTTTTAAGTTGTAGCGCAAACTTTCCACGACTTAGTAGTGATCATTGCAATCTGCATTTTTTAATGCACTTAATTGCAGCAGATCTGGATGCGTCATAGATGGTCCGATACCAATTTTTCAAACATATTTCGAGAGTAGAGGTATAGTACCTACTACAAAACGTATATTCTCATTTTGCGTTAAAATGTTGCAAAATAGGTAAAAAATACTTGCAAACATGACCGAAAATGAACGAATTCGTGAAAGCGACTGAGTAGTGGGGGTAGAGCATGGTTGTAGATGAACTGCTAATTTCTCTGAATAACCAAGGGTATTACTCTCAAGGGTATGCAGATGACTTGGTCATCCTCATCAAGGGAAAGAATACCGAACAACCTCAGAGCTAATGCAAAATGCACTGAGGACAGTAGAGGAATGGTGTAACAGAGAGAGCCTAAGGGCAAATCCGAACAAAACAACACTAATTCCCTTCACCCGGAGAAGAAACATGGGAGATCTCATACCTCCCAGACTATTCGGTGAAACATTACAAGTAGTAGAGCAGGTGAAATATCTAGGGCTGATTTTCGACAAGAAACTAAGCTGGAACCCGCATCTTCAACATGTAACCAATAAAAGCAAGATAACCTTCATGATGTGCAGGAGAGCTTTTGGAAAAACCTGGGGGCTGAAACCGAAAGCCATGCACTGGCTTTACACAGCGGTAATAAGACCAAGAATAACTTATGGCTCACTCTTATGGTGGCCAAAAATAAATCAAAGACAGGCAAAAACCAACCTTGGGAAAATCCAGAGGCTTGCCTGTCTCTGTATCACGGGTGCAATGAATAGCACTCCAACAGCTGCAATGGAAATCATCCTAAACCTCGAACCCCTTGACTTACATGTCATTGGAGAGGCCAGGATGATTGCATACAGACTGAAACAAACAAAAAACTGGAGAATCCGAACAAATGGACATACCAGAATCACTCATGTAATCTACATCGAAGAACTCGTAATGATTTCAGACCACATGCAACCCCTATACTCATTCGAAAAACCATTCGAAACACGAATTGATGGATCTGGATGGGCCCCGAGTATAGAATCACAATCAACTGCGGACATAGTCTGGTATACAGACGGTTCAAAGACAGTTGAAGGAACGGGAGCAGGAATACGTGGGGTAAAGCCAAGAAGGGATTACATAATACCACTTGGCAAATGCTCCACGATATTCCAAGCTGAAACACATGCTATCATGGTATGCATTCAGAAGAATCTAGAAAGTGGTTATAGGAAAAAACACATCTATCTATCTGACTGTCAAAGTACTATCAAAGCACTCAACTCTATACAGATAAAGTCCAAACTGGTCTGGGACTGCCTCCAGAACCTCATCGAGCTGGCAAAACACAACAAGGTCACCTTCATAGACAAATTAAAAATAAAGAGACTGTTTGAAACATTGGCGATCTTGACCACCAAGTTTTTGGTACGGCCAGTCGCGCATGGAGGCGTTGCCCGCAATCCACAGACGACTGATGACATGATAATTTTCCAATTTCGACATTTGTCAGAAAATGACAAACCACGTAATAATTTCAGAATAATTCTACTGTTGTCATCGAAAAATTAATTATAGAAATTATACCATGGACTTGAATTATGAATCCAACGTCGAAAATGGAATGTTTTGTTATTCGAGTTGACGCTGAAATTCCTGGAAATATTTTTTCACAAGGTAAAATATAAGCTGCTTTTCACAAACTGATACTTATTTCCATCCATCAGTTGCAGAAATTTTTTCACAAACTGGTACTTATTTCCATCCATCAGTTTCCATTTCCTATCACCATTTGAGGAAGTACTTTGTGCTAATAAATTAACAAAATTATTGAAGGTTTGTTGTAAATGTAATTTGTTTTTATTTTGGTTGATTTGATGATAAGCGACTGAAGAATATTTTTAATTTTGTTGTTTTTCGGAGTTTTAAAATTGTTTTGTCTGTAGTTGTACCTTGTCCTAGATACAATAAAATGTGTTTTTATAGTGTTCAACTTATTATTCTTGTTTTATAAGATGTTTAATTTTGTTCTTGATATCATGAAATAAAGATTTACTTTGAAACTTTATTTTAACCACGAACGAACTAACAGATTCTACGAATCGATTACTGTATATATTTTATTAGTGATCGATTTGCCATTTCTGTATTTCATACGATACAACCATTCATATGGAATACAAGAATGGCAAATCGATCACTTATAAAATATATACCATATCAATATAAAAGTAACACATTTGAAAAACCCGCCTTATCTCAATCGGTTTTACCAACTGTACTTAGTTCGGCCAGTTGCGAGATATGTCGCCACTGTCTATACGTGGTGCCAACTTTTACTGCAGTTTTGAATACTCTCTTTATTTTTAGTTTCTCTATGGTCACCTTGATGTGGGTGCCAGGTCATAGAGGCATTGAAGGCAACGTCAAAGCGGACCATCTAGCTAGACAAGCATCTGAAACGCTAATCACAGGGCCAGAACCTGCACATGGGATTAGCAAAAACCGATGCAGGACCCTGATCGACGAGTGGATAAAAAGAAGGCACCAACAATATTGGGATCAAACTGTCGGGCAAATACACAGCAAAGTCATGGTAGGGCATCCAAACCGGACCCTGACGGCTGGCCTTCTGAACCTGAACAGAACGAAGGCTCGTATAATAATAGGTCTGTTGACTGGACACTGCGGCCTAAGAAAACACCTTAACACCATGGGAGTACGCAGGGAAACCGTGGAGTGAAGGCTATGTGATGAAGAGGAGGAAACAGCCTCTCATATTATCTTCGACTGTGACGCCCTAAGTAGTAGGCGACACAGAACCTTTGGAGAGATTAGCCCGGAAACAGGCATGAATCCGAAGAACCTTATCAACAGGCATCTAAACCTAATTGAAGGCACAAACCTGTTTAAATGAGGAACCACTGACGACAGAGTGATACAATAGACCCCAGCTGGTCGCAGTGTCAAGGGAAGCTAAGTGCGAACCCTGTCTCTGGCTCGTCAGCTTTCAACCAACCAACCGGGGGTAGAGCAGCAGGCGCGTGTGTATAGTAATACAAGCGTGCTGCGCCCGTTATGAACCTGCTGCTCTACCCCCACTCCTGAGCCGCTTTCATGCACTCGCCGGTTTTCGATCATGTTTGCAAGTATTTCTCACCTATTTCGCAGCATTTTAACGCAAAATGAGAATAGTAATTTTGTAGTACTATACTTCAACTCTCAAAATATTTTAGAAATATTGAAATCGGACCACTAATGATAATAATAATAATAATAAAGGGAATTTATTTTACTTGGCGGAGTTTAGCTCATAGCTATTCTTCCACTCAACCAAGTGTGATTCAAATGAACAATGTCATGTACATTTATAATAACAATGATAATAAAAAATAATAATCATAGTAATGAATGTGCCTACCTCCAACATATTATTCTAATTATTGAAAGAATATTTACAGTCAAGAAGAGGTAACAAATGCAAAACGATCAAAGAAAGAGAGTGCATTTAATGCACTCATAGAATCAGCCTAATATAATATCAAATAAATTATTTCACCTTATCATTATACAGTGACAAAAACGTTGGTACCTATATCGTATGAAATAAAAATAAAAAGAGAGATTGCGGAATCAGAGTTCCCAAAAAATAATTTAAAAGGAAACGAAACTTTCATAAAAACAGAAACAAAAATTTAGCATAAAAATGTTAAACATATCGTGGCAAAAACAATGTAAAGAATAAGTGAAGATTCAGGCCTCCATAAATAATGTTACTTGAATCAAATGTGTTTTCAAAATTTCATGACGATTGGTGTGCTTCTTCCATTTCCTCAATCAGGGCTTGAATTCCATCCATGGTGGGTTTCATTATCCTACCTTTGATAATAACACGAATTTTTCCGTCGATTGTCCAGACATTCTTTTGTCCGAATTGTTTAGCCAGTGCAATGACTGATTGATAGCGTTGGGGCGTAAGATCTTCTTTTATCGAAAAGTTAGTACCTTTCAATATGGATTTAGACTTAAAAATATGTTTTTTCATATCAAAACATTTAAGTTTAACCAGTACCACCTTATCTGATATTCTGTAGGTATGTTCTATATCGGCCTGTGCGACGTCTTCAATTTTCATAACATTTTTGAAAAGGTCATGGATATTTGCCAATAGATTTTCACTAGAGGAACTTTCGATTCCGAAAATTCTCAGTGAGCATCTGCGAGTATATTGTTCAAAGTGGTCGAGACGTTGGTCTAGCTGGCTAATTTTCTGAGTGTTTTGTTCAACTTGCATTTTGAACACACCCAAAGTCTGCTGCAGTTCGTCAAATTTCGACTCTATACTAGCAGATACATTTTCGGATACCTGTTTCGTGGACTCGTGTAACAAATCATTGGAAGCATTCCTTTGCGAGCGTAGTTCGCAATTTGTCTGAGATAGCGATGTCATATTGTGCCGCGGCATGACCTTACTTCCTCTACTGCTACAGGACAACTGATAACCAAAGAAAATAGCTGATCGCCGACACCATAGAGAAATTAAAAAGGAGAGAGTGTCAGTTAGATAGGAAATAGCGAGATTAGTGTTTCTGCGCCACCCACCCGCGCAGAGAGAAAGAAACGACGCCATTGGTAACAATGTCAGCTGTCATCTTGAAGAATTAACTGAACAGAAAGAAGAAGAGTGTCACTTGACATTTGAAAGATAATTTAGGTGATGTCCGATGTCCATTTTGTTGTTTGATTTCATTCAACGAAGTTCTCATTTATGTGTTACATATTCAATGCGAACACTTTTGGCTTCAATTAATCTGATATTTTTATTTTAGTAATCATATTGTGGTAAGTTTTTTAGTGATGTTTAATACTAAGTATCAATAATTGAATTATATTCTAGGTTGTCATAGAATAATACTTAAAGCAGACTTACGAGAGAAGGGAGAGAAGAAAGCTTTTTTTCTTAAATTGATAAAGAGGTAATGGTGTACTTAATTACGTATGGAATAAAGTTTTAACTAAAATTATTTCTAGGTCACTGAGGATGTCTTTGCCAGGCAACCACAAATATAAGTGTTCAGTGTGTCCAAATATATTCTACTGGCCAATTAGAGATGAACATTTTAAAAATAAGAAATTTTTCAAGTTCCCTTCGGATTGCGAACAACGAAAAAAGTGGTGTGAACAATTGAAGGTGTCTTATGCTACTAAAGAGATGCATTTATGTGAAGATCATTTTGATGATGCATTCACAAATACCATGAAAAATAGACTATGTAAATATGCATTACCATTTGCCTGTAAGTCGAAACAAAAAATTATTATTATTTCAAATATTATTTGTAGTGATGCATTTGTAGGAACTTCTGAAACGCAAACATTACCCAATATTTGTGAGGAAAGGTGTGTTTCCCCTGAGATGAAGGGACGCAGAATAGGCATCTTACATTCAATTAATGAGACGAGGGCAAAGAACTTGACCCCTAAAAAGAGAAAACTTTATCAGACAACCGTTAAACAACGTAAGCAGATTTCAAAATTAAGGAGTAACCTTAAACATTCTAAAAGAAAATTGAATTATGCTGTAAATCTTGCTCGAAAAACATTATTTTCAAATTTAAAGCAGATAATGTAGATTCACTAGGTATCGAGTTTATTAAACATAGTTTGGAAAATTCAAAAAAAAAGAAACCAAGCTGGACGAAGCAGGATAAAGTTTTCTCGTTAGCACTATATAAGAAGGGGCCTAAGGCTTATAAGTTTTTAGGTAGATGCTTAACATTACCAAGTAAATCCACTATGAATAATATTTTAAAGGATGTTAAGCTTGAACCTGGTGTAAATAATAATATATTTCAAAAACTGTCAAGTAGAGTCAAATCAATGAAGGAAATCGACAAAAACTGTGTCCTCTTATTTGACGGAATTTCCTTGTCCAAACAGTTAATGATAAAATTGTGGGATATGTGGATTAAGGGAATGAATTAGGACGAAAAAAGGTAGTAGCCGATCATGCTCTTGTCTTTATGCTTCATGGCATAAACAGAGCGTGGAAACATCCCGTGGCTTACTATTTTACGGCCAGTCAAGTTTAAACCAATGATTTGATACCCAGGCCATAACATATGTTGCAGGTTATCTCATTCGAAAATTAATTACATCCAAATTACTGGAGTGCGAAGAGTGTATAGCAAATTTGACAGTGGCTAACTAGGAACCATGCCACACATTTACCATGTTAAAAGAGCATGATGCTAAACATAGGTTAAATTATGCAAATGGAAATTTAACTCTTTTTTTAGCACAAGTTTATGACATCATATATTCCGCTCTGCCAGTTTATGGCCATGTTGAAAACATTATGCGGAAATTGAAATGTACAATTGTCAATCATATAAACACAGACTGGTTTACTTGCAAAATGCACATTGATAACATATTTTTGAAATTAATTAATATTTGTGTTCATTTATTATAAGAAAATATTTAAATGACAATGCACCAAAACAAAAATTAGTTAAACAAGCTACTATGCTTGCGGTTAAAAAGAGGAAGCAATAATTGTAATCATACATAGTTGATTTGTTCTTCTCTGTATACATTTTAGATCTCAATTTTTGATGCTTGCGAACCATTTCAGATCATGATTATGTTTTTTTTTGTTGGTTACATGGCAGAGCGGCTGTAGACGAATGTTTGTTACCTACATAAGTATATCTTCAAACGAATAAAGACGCTATCATTATTATTATTAAGTATCGAAAACCTGTAATGAAATTACATAGATTTTTAACACCATTGTTCTAAATGTTGTATATGTTATTATGTTGTATGTATATAAATGTATGTTAACCATAGGAATAATTTAAATAAACACATTTTGATAAAGTACCATTTTATTATCCTATTTGAATACTCCCAACCATAATTCCCATGTTCTGAAAATACTGCTCGTATTGGGGCACTGTTTGTCTTTCAACCATGTTAGTAATTGAATTTTTCAAGTACTCTTCAAAAGAAATGAAGGAAATCATTTTTATGATAGATACCCTTACTTGACATTTATTGATAATAAAAAAAAGTACACTGTACTTCTTGAAAATAAAGACCTATTATTATTATCAAGTAGCAAAAGTTCCACAATATATTATTAAAAACTTGAGAATATCAATAATTATTGTCGATTTTTTCAAGCTTTCATCAATATATTGTGAGAATTTTTGACACACTTTATTGATAAAAATAAAAACACCACCCTAACTGGTTTTAAATTTACCGCTTACTTTTAGTTTACCCACCCGCGTAGTGTGTCGCTAGTGTTTAAGGCGCCTGACGTCACCACTGTATTGACTCTCTCTCCTTTTTAATTTCTCTATGGCCGACACGCTGACTGAAGTTGAGATTCTTATCAGTTCTTGATTTCAATCGCGCATGCCTGTGTTTGCCACCTTGGTCGTTGAAATACGAATTATGGCCGGTGATAGTTGTAGATAAATATTGATATATTTTACCTATTAGTAGGGTAGGCTTCAAGTTTGGGAATTTGATTACGCATTCATTTGAGAATAAACTTCACTAACTAACACTTGAACTTCTTATCGTTTTACTAAAACTGGTGTTAAAAAGGATAACTGAAAAGTTGCTGGAGGTAGCAAAAACACGTCTACTCAGCACATGACATTCTCATTGAATGACGCATCCAGGTCTGCTGCAATAAAGTGCATTAAAAAAATCAAATTGCTATTATTCCAAAACTAATAATCCAACAGTGCCTGAGTGTTTCATACATGAAGTACTTATCAATCACTACTATGTCGTGGAGAGCCTGCTTCAAAATTTGAAAAATGGTGGTGTTAGGAATTTTGAAAAAAACAGTTTTTTTTCCGGTTTTTCTCGGTTACTAATAATTCGATCGAGTTGTGCTAGGGCTTTGCATTCCGATTCTCTACAATTCGTCCATTGAAAGTATCGAGATTGCTTCATTAGTTTTTAAGTTACAAGTAAAAAACAATAAAAAATAAAAATAAAATGTTTTTAAATATTTATAACAAATTAAGCAATAACAGGATATCAGTACGGACTGTCCCGAAAAAACCTCTATTGATGGGTCTAATATTGTATATCATACACTCCTTACCGTTATTCTGACAGTCCTCCATACCTAGTAAGTCGTTGCAGTACCTTTTTAAGTTTCTTAGTTTAAGATATGTTTATTTGATTTTTATCAATACCTACTTATTTTGATATACCTATATCGAATATCACATATATCATTGTTCAAATATCGAATGAAAAGCAGGTTAACAAAATTTTAAAAAACAAAATTTACCCGTTTTTACAACTTCAAAGTTAAAAAAAATTTTGTCTTAAGGCCAAGAACAAGTTTTCTACGGTATGATAACTTCTGCGGAAAATTGGCTTACAATATTTTAGGTAGATTTTCATACGAATACTACCTATTGGTCCCGTCATCACAACAAGAAAAGCCTCGGAAGTTATAAAAAAACTTTATTTTTATTTTTTAACATCAACACTATCATACTAACAGAATAAATTAATACAACAGTTTCACTCAGAATGTGTCAAGTCCTATTTTCAAGAAGAAGCTCCATTTAGTTACATGATAGATACCCTAAAAGAGGTATGAATTCCTGGTGGTATAAAAATTGAAGAAAAAACTCCATTTCAAATAGAATGTGACACCTTCAAATATTCAAATAAATAACAAAAGGCTTCAGAAAGTGATGTGAAGTGAAAAATATTTTATTTACAGCGATTGAATGTGCGCAAAACGTTTTGGGAATGTTCTGTTGTGTCTATGAAAAGGCTATCAAAAACACTTAGGATAAGTTCTTTTTGTGGCATCCCAGAAAAATCCTGAGAATCGCCACCTGCGGCGGACATAGGCTGTTCTATAAAAGTTATATTCATTAAATAGAACATCGCAGTGGATGTTCAATGTCCCAAAATCTCTGAGATTTTTTTGTGCTCGCTGGGCACAACCTTACCTAACTTATATTATATGGCCGTCAGCCTTCAAAAACTCCATTGTAGTACCACTTCATAAAAAGGGAGATAAAACAAAAGTTGATAATTATAGACCCATATCATTATTAACGTACTTATCAAAAATCTTCGAGAAACTAATAAAGAAAAGGTTGACTACGTATCTTGGAAAATATAAAATCCTATCTGATAAGCAGTTTGGCTTTAAAGAAAAAAGTCAACAGAGGATGCAATCCTGGCCCTAACTGCGAAACTAAACAATGCGTTGAATGAGAACAAGTCCTGTCTGTGTATCTTCAAAGACTTATCAAAAGCGTTCGACACTGTGAGTCACGACCTACTTCTGCAAACATTAGAGGACATTGGTATCAGAAATGAAATTATTTGAAAGCTAGATCACCAATAGAGGGCAGATCGTAAAGGTAAACGATGTCCTCAGTCAGGAAGGAACTATTGAATATGGCGTGCCTCAAGGTAGTGTTCTGGGACCTCTTTTATTCAATATATATATATATATATATATATTGTTATGTTATGAAAAACCAGTTACATATATTAAAAGGAAAAAACCCACAAAAAGAATAATTACTTAATAGATATTAGTTTCAAGAGATTGTTTTTACATATTTTGAAATTCTATTTCTTTTATTAAGCCTCTGTATAATATGAATAGATAAAAATGTCCAAATACTATAACACAATCAATTTCATACACTGTCATAATGATTACAAACCATAATTGTTCAAAAGACAACAAAAAAGTCTAAACTTACAAAATCATCCTGAATAAAATGTGATCCACAAAATTATAAGCTTGAAACATACAGTATATGAAATTGTATCTAACTAAAAGTAGCCAATGGGAGAACAGCAAACTTCTTGATGGCAATAGCCAATCAGGGAACAGGATGGTCAAATGTAAGATTTGAAATTGTGAGAAAATAAGAACGAGAAAGTGTCAGAGACAATTATCACTGAAATTGTATATAGTTTATAAGAAAGTAAAAATAGTTCTATTTATAAGTTTTGACAAATAACCTCAAACAGTGAAAATGTGACAATATAGTGCGCGAATTCAAAAATTCAAATCGAAAGGAATGAAAAAAAATGGTATCCTGGAAACGGAAAACAAAGCCAGGGGAGAACGAAAATAATTCAGAAACGAATGCCACGTTTTGTTGGGAGAGAAAAGAAAATTCATTAATTTCAACATAATAAGCAGAAAACCAACATTACCTTATTTGTACACCATATACAAGTATTCAAAGCTGATTTCTGAATTTGTATGGTTCCTTTTTTTATTGGTTTGAGAGCATTGGAGTGAAAAGGAATCAAATCCTGGTGTGTATTGAACAGCGACAGTTCCAGACAGGTATAAATTTTCCTAGTCATCACGAACTGAACAACTTCATAATAACTATATTCCATCAGAAGAACTTTATTTCATTTGATTTCGAACTATTGAAGGAATTTTCACTTTCAGGTAAAAGTGAGGTTGTGTATATTTTACCATGAACTTTTTCATGATTATCCATGAATATTTGTAGATTCACCATAGAATAATTTACTATCGTAGGCAAGTAAATTTAAGTTTTCCTGAATAAAGGAAATTATTGCTTTTGATACTTTGTTGCTTATTTCACATTATCTGCAATCATATTTATAAACACTGAATAGAATTTGACATCAGCAGTGGTAGTGGCTCATGTGAACGGCTATCTGAGACAAGAGGTGTACCAACTGAGCTTAGCTGTGGTAAGGAAAGTGATAACAATTGGCAGCAACGTGAGAGAGAACAGTGACGTTAGCTAGCAATTATTATTACATCACAAAATATTATACAGGGCGAAAATACTTATCTATATCATAACAATTTGGCTCACAAAGAATAGCGAAAATTATTAGCTATCATCATTTCATAACAACAATTTATATTTACAATTTATCAATACATATCAATTGGCGCCCAACGCGGGGCAAAAATATAATAATAACAAAATTCAATTATAAAATTCATTTTATACAATCATCATATCGTATCAATATATATATATATATATATATATATATATATATATATATATATATATATATATATTGTAATAAAATGATGAATTGTAATCTTATTATTATTATTATTACAACAAATATATTTTTGCCTTTTCCGCCCCACGTTTTGGGTGCCAATTGTAATATAATGAGATTGTAAAAATACTATTGTAATATTTTTGCGTTTCACTTTAGAATACTAATTGTAGATATGTGATAGATAATTTATTTTCTACCCTGTATGATATACTGTGATGTAATAATAATTGCTAGCTAACGTCACTGTTCTCACGTTGCTGCCAATTGTTATCACTTTTCTTACCACGACTAAACTCAGTTGGTACGCCTCTCGTCTCAGATAGCCGGTTTAGGCAATTGAACCACTAGCCACTGCTTGATGTCAAATCTCAATCTATTCCATGTTTATAAGTATGATTGCTGATAATTGTGGAAAACAAACGACAAAGTATCAAAAAGCAATTATTTCCTTTACTCAGGAAAAACTTAAATTTACCTGGCCTACGATAGATAACTTATTCTATGGTCAATCTACAAATTTTCATGGATAATCATGAGAAACAGGTCATGGATAAATAGACACAACCTCACTTTTACCTTGAAAGTGAAGATTTCTTTAATAGTTCAAAATCAAATGAAATAAAGTTCTTCTGATGGAATATGAGTTATTAGTGAAATTGTTCAGTTCGTGATGTGCACTAGGAAAGTTTATACCTGACGCTGGAACTGTCGCTGTTCAATACACAACCAGAATTTGGATCCCCTTTCAATCCAATGCTCTCAGGAACTCCAATACCAAAAGAAAGAACCATACAACTCCAGAAATCTGCTTTGGAATACATACAAGATAATGTAGTTTGCTGCTTATAATTATTGAAATTATTGAATTTTTCTTATCCTCCTAACAAAACGTGGCATTCTTTTCTAAATTATTTTCGATTTCCTATGGCTTTGTTTTTTCCGTCACTTGGATACCATTTTTCCACATTCCTTTTGATTTGAGCTTTTGAATTCGCGCACTATGTTCTCACATTTTCACTGTTTGGGGTTATTTGTCAAAACTTATAAATAAAACTATTTTTCCTTTCTTACAGACTATTTACAATATTCAATCATAATTGTCTCTGACACTTTTCCGTTCTTATTTTCTCACAATTTCAAATCTTACATTTGACCATACTGTTCCCTGATTGACTATTGTCATCAAGAAGTTTCTTGTTCTCCCATTGGCTATTTTTAGTAACTTACAATTTCATATACTGTATGTTTCAAGCTTATAATTTTGTTTATCACATTTTATTCAGGATGATTTTGTAAATCTAAACCTTTCTTGTTGTCTTTTGAATAATTATGGGTTGTAATCATTATGACAGTGTATGTATTATAGTATTTGAATATTTTTATCCATTAATATTATACATAGGCTTAATAAAGGAAATAGAATTTCAAAATTATGTAAAAACAATCTCTTGAAACTAATAGCTATTAAGTAATTATTTTTTTGTGGGTTTTTTCTTTTAAAATATATAACTGGTTTTTCATAACATAACAATATATATATATATATATATATATATATATATATATATATATATATATATAGACGGTTTGTTCTCGTTAAAAAGCAGTGGCGAAATAATTGGATTTGCTGATGACACAGCAAAAGTGTACGATGCTGAAAACTGGGACATACTACCCGAGATAAAGCTCAGGCTGACTTCTCACTAGTAAATAACTGGCTCGAACATAAACTACTAACGGTAAACTTGGAAAAAACCAATTACCTACCGATCACTGGCAATAAGATGAGCAGACCGCATTTTGATAACCTTGAAATCGTTACTTCACAAAATCGAAGTTTCCCCATATTACCTGTAGACAAAATCAAATACTTAGGTGTAATCGTTGATAGTAATCTGAAATGGAATAATCACATTTTGTATGTTGTGAAAAAACTACAGAGCATCCTTTATAAATTCAGATACCTCAAGAAAATTTATCATTCAACATATGAAAACACTATATTTTGCTTTAGTCGAAAGTCACTTACGTTACGGCATAGTAGGTTGGGGAGGGGCCCTACGAACACACATCAAACCACTAGAGATTATCCAAAACAGATTCCTGAGATTGATTTTAGAAAAACCCCACCGATATTCTATAGATCTTTTATATAAGGAATGCGGGATACTGGATCTGAGACAACTATATTGTTACCTACGCATAATTATGGTACCCGACAAAGACACCACTATGTTATTCCACAGATGAGCAGATCTGTTTGTCAGCGATCATTTTCTTATATAGCACCCAAGGCGTTCAATTTTATTCCAGACCATATAAAAGAAATATGAACTTTAACATGTTTAAAAATAAGGTAAAAAGATTCATTTACGAAACACCAAGAGCCAAATGTAATAAAATCGTTGAACCAAATTTCCACAACTGATTCATTTGATTCATTTTATTTATACTTGCCTTTTTAATCTCTCATGCACGAGTTTTATTTCCATAATAATTTCTTACATTCCAAATTGTTTGCACTGTTAAAATGTTCTTATTTTTGTGTTACTTTGGATTACTGTGTTATTCCATTTATATTTATATTTTTATGTGTGATGCTTATTCCGTAATGTACTTGTATTTTATTGAATATTTTTTATGTAGTTAAGTAAGGTGTTTTATCTCGAAACAAGTGTTTGCTCACTTATCGAGTATGTATCATTTATGCATTTTATTTCATTACTGTATACATTCTTTCTTTTCATCAATAAATGATATTATTATTATTTATTATTATTATTAATAACTAACGTAAAAGGATACACTTTTGCACCCGCTCGCTGTTCTTAGATATGCTCGCAATCGCTTTGCCCTTACATACCCTCGCTTCACTCACAATCTCTATGCTTTCATACTGCCTCACTTTGATCATAATGGCTATACAAATGAATTATTTTGAAAACTTATATTAGCCTTAAAAAAGCTGTCTGTTTTCAAGATGTTTCTTTAATTCCTTCCATTTCTATTGGGAATTCAAAATAACAGATATTCCCTCTGGTGTCGATTTTTGAAACTATACATACGTACATGGTTTACTTTTCCAAACATTAATGTTTATATGATTTTTGCCATTGTATACATAAAACTTGTCGAATCTCTTGTGATTGTTGACATTTAATGAAATTCTTGTTTACCTGGTGAATGTTCTGTTGACTATTTTGTACGTCCTCGAGTGAAAAAATGAGTGATTCAAGTTCAAATCAAATCATTAATGTTGTGTACCTCAATGTGACTCTTGGCAAAACGATATCGTAGTACTGCAATAAGTTTTCATCATTTTGCGTGAGAAAATGAACGTAACGTTCTGGTGCAGACTAATCTAGGATTGAGCGAGTCTATAGACCGACGATGGGCTCTTGAAATCCCCAAAATCTTCCTGTATCGTCTGAGGCCAAGAAAAAAAGTTCAAGAGAAAACCTTCAAAGAGAGTTGAGAGGAAAGAAAAGAGAGTTAAGAAGAGAAAAAAGAGATATTATTCAACATACCGATAATTATTCATACAGTATGGAAAAAGAGTGAATATATATGTATATCTAGGTGATGATAAGGACACATTGTTTACTTTTCGAAACAATAATGTTTATATGATTTCAGCCATTGTACACTTAAAACTTATCGAATCTCTTGTGTTTGTTGACATTCAATGAAATTCTGGTGAATATTCTGTTGACTATTGTACGTCCTCTATTAGTGAAAAAATGAGTGATTCTAGTTCAAATCATTATTGTTGTGTACCTCAATGTGACTCTTTGGCAAAACGATCCCGTTGTACTGGAATAAGTTTTCTGTGAGAAAATGAATGAACGTACTGGTGCTCTTGGGATCTTGAAAAAGAATACAGTTCCTTCCCAAAATGTTCCTGTATCGTGTGGCCAAGAAAAAAAGTGAAAAAAAGAATCTTCAAAGCGAGTTGATAAGAAAAAAAATTAAGAAGAAGAAGAAAGAGATATTATTCAACAAATTGAAGATTATTCATATAGTATGGAAAAAGAGTGACTATATATGTATATCTAGGTGATAAGGACACATTTTCACTCCATCTTGTTTGTTTTAGATAAAATAAAAATGTATCTGTTAGTTTTATTTTCAATTCGAACATTCACAAATAATGTGTAACATTTCTTCCAAATAATTCATAACAATAATGCCCGATGACTTCACTAAGCTGTCCAGAAACTTATTTTTTTGCAAGCAAATTAGAGCATACTTTGTCTCCTTCAAAGTGAGTTTTCGCAAATGTTATTGTCTTAAGATTTAAATACACCGCTTTACTAGAGCCTTGAAATGAATAACACTACACTGGAAAACTGGAAAATAATACTGAATGAAAATATTTTGAGAAAAACCCCAGACACAAGTGTATATTCTTCTGAGAAAACAGACAAACAATGTACGTATGTCTGGTTTGAATTTTCGCCACTCTGGCGCTGGCATCTAATTTTGAATTCCCAATTCTTTCAACATCATCAGCAACGTGGATAGAGTTATTACTTTGTTTTCTTGGATCATATAATTCGCCAGCTAATAATCACAACGATTATTATTACGTTTTCCCTAGTGCCCAGATAACACATGGACATCCAATGGATATCCAGTGGACATCCTTCATGAATTTTATGGATATACTATGGACATCCAATTATATCCAAAAGATATCTTATGGACATCCGATGGATGTCCAAAGTGGAACAACCTGTACATCCATAGAATATCCTTCAAGGATATCCATAAGATATCCTCCAGAGATATCCATAAACTTCAAAGATATCTTTCAGGAATATCAATGAGATATCCTTCAGGTATATTCAAAAGCTATATGAAAGATTCCTTCAGATATATTCTAAAGATATCCTTCGGGGATATCCATCGAAGATAAAA